>JAQFZB010000057.1:0-49221 GCA_034695165.1 Desoria trispinata
TTGCAATTCTATTGTAGAGAGGACAAGCACAACCCCACATCACCAGCACAAGTCAAAAAACCCAAAAAAATCCCAAAACCAAACTGTATATAATACATTTTTTCAAATTCGCCAAATTTTAGATATTTGTGCGCCTTAATTGTTTATCCGATTTCCCCCTCAAATACAAGATTGATTATTTATATGCATCCGGTGGTAATATTAATTAATTAAATTATTCAACACAAAGCTTGTTTAATTAATTGAACTTATCTGTAAAATAAATATGAAGAACGTTACACAATGCTGTTGATTTGATAGCTTTCGCTTTGTTTGTATAAATATCCAATCATCATACTTACTTGCATTTGCGTAACGAAAGAAATAGAAATTTGTCTATCCATGTTTCTTGGGGAAGCATTAAAATCGTAGCCGTACGTAATAATAATATAATAGATAGAATTAGAATAGTAGAAAAGCGGAGTAGGATTTATTGGTTGCCAAGGTGTTGCTCATGGATGCTGCTGCTGCTGGTTGGTGATGATGAAAGTGAAAAGCGAATGGTCTCCAAGGGACAACTTTTCTACCTCTTCCAATTTGATTACATGATTACGTAAATATATGCACCAGTCAACTCTCTTGCATTTACTATTTTACAACCTGTCAGCACCTTATTACACTTTAATCCTCTCCCACAGCCATGATAGGTCTATATTGGGTACTATATTGTGACATTTTACCCTGTTGATCCAATTAACGTCTAATTTACAACATCTTGTCAACTTTATTTTACCTGTTCATTTGACCGTGTGCACATTTCAAATTGGATTCGTATTTTAAATGAAATCATATATATGTATACAACACTACTGTTGACATTTTAATTACAAAAGTACAAAATGAATAGAGTTTCTCGATTCTTGAATGAAGAAATCAGAAATCATAGAATCTGTAATTCATGTAATTTCAAAAGTTTCATTTTATTCTATTCATTTAGATTAGTTGAGAATTTATGCGTTGTTTTTCTCTGTATGTAGGAAGGAAGCGATATTATCCTTTATTTATAATAGACAGATCTCCTCGGAGGGAGCGATAGAGAGAAATGTATTATATTATTGTGTGGTTGTAGTGCAGTTGACGTAAAATGGAATGAAAACGCAAAGTAAGTAGTTCCAAAGTTGCTAAGGAGACTGTCATTCTGTGTCTGTACTCTGGAGAATATTTCTCTCTGAAATATCTGTACAGAATGCAGAACTCACAAACGGCATCATACAATTTTGAAATTTACTCCACTTGATGTTGATGTACTCTGGATATGAGATGAGGAAGAAACTACTTTCTCAACAACTCTCAATTTTCCTTCAGTAGAATAAAACGCCAATGTGTTTGCTCAGTTATCATATACATCTTCATGCATACTATATCTCAACTGTATAACTGCAGACAGTAGGATGTAGTAGACAAACGCTTAGCATCTTTTTTCATAATGAAAAGTAAAAGCAGTCCTTTGTAAATATATACTATTGCTACCTATCTGGTAATTACAGCATCAACTAGAAAAGTTAAATGGAAAAAACAAAAATTTGTTATTATAAGATGAATAATTAATTATTCATATTCAGTCAGCAGAAAAGTATATAAGGGCATATTACAATGTGGCACGAAATTCATCACACAACGTGTGGTATATCTGTATACGAATAACAATCACCAATACTTTTAGTAACTTTAATTTTTGCTACATTTTTAAATATTCACTTAATTGACTTTACAATCATAATTATTAGAACTTGCTAAGTTTTTTAATTTCGTTATCAGTAATTCCATTGTGTATTTATTTCGACGTCAATTCATAGACGTTCACGAATTCACTCATGCTACACCTTAATATGCAATATGTATTTACAGAAGTCCCAGCAGAGCTCAATGAACCACAAACCAATAAATTCTAATGTTAAAGCATTTGTCGTTAAATTAATATTGTTGTTGCATCAGGAAAAATATGACAATGGAAAGGTCTTAGCACTTTCTCTGATACTATTTTGAGAGCATAGGATGCTGAATTGCATGTCAAGTCGAATGATGAGACATGACGAGAGCATAAATTTTTCAAGAGAAAGTATAAATATTTTTATGATTATTGTTATTATCATAGAATTCAATTGGTGCATCGTAGTATGCTGTAGGCGTCTGTACTGTACGTGGAAGCGTATCAAGCTCAAAATACATTTCTTCAGACAGCTGAAAACTTTCTCTCCCTTCGAGACATCTGAGATAATATTATTGACAGCCAGCTACAAAACATATCGTCGTCAGCAGTTGTCATTTACATAAATATTTCTCATAACAAAATGTCATGAAGTCATTTTTACCCAGAAAGTGAAAGTACTCAATATTTTCTTCCTTTTATTACGCCCTGCCATTCTATTCTACTTCATTCAACACCACACGCAATTCCAAGTTCTTTTATTATTATGGCAGAATTCCGTCACAAAATCCTTCTCAACTAAAGTTAATGAATATAATGTATTTCATTCCGTCCTTGATACAGTACTTTGTCATTCATATTTTTCTCATAATGAGTAATAATAATAATGCAAATGGTAACTGTTTTTTGCGATGTCTATTCATATTCATATAATTAAGAAAACGCATAGATTATATGGAAATGTAAAACAACTAAAAATTGCTGCCTAACCTATTTTGAAAGTAATTGTGTTTCAATATTCAAAGAACCAATTCTTGACACTGTATATAGAACTACTGAAGAATTCAGATTATAGTAATACTTCAATAAACTACCAATTTATATTGAATGTGCGCCAGCTATAGCGAGACATAATAAAGCTTTGGCATTTACAAAACGACTTCATATTCTTGTCGATGAGCGTAAAAGCAGCATGAGTGAAATTCTATCGCATCGAATGAGATCAAACTCGTTGAACGTGTCGAACAAAATGATATAATAATCAATGAGAATAAAATAGAAAACTGATAGGTCAGTCATTTTAGATTGTTCTCTTTTGCTCCTGTAAGTAACCGAGAAAACGAAATCCGTTTTCTTCTTTTCTCGCTCCAAAAGTGGAGAGATAACGAGAAGAGCTTAGAAAAAATGTTTGAATGATAATTTACGAAATTCATGTATTTCTTTGATATTGTTGTATTGGAGAATTGACACGCACAGTCGGACACTTGACTGAGTATGTAATAATGAATTCTGAAGTGAGGATTTAGAGATCCCATGTATATTAAAATTGGAGGATGTGGGTGAGCACTACTATATGTATTTCTGTACATGTTGTAAAATATTAAGGAAGAAAGCAGACGTAGTAGTGACGATAAAAAGATTTGTAAAAAAGAAATAGAATCAATCGAAAAAGTCAGATCAAACGATGTAAGATGTAAAAAGTACGTGTTCGTGTTTTCGGACCAAAGTGTACATGGATAAAATACAGAGTAGGGACTTAAGAAGCTCTCTTTTTCCAAGGCATTATATTATATGTAGTTGCAAAATCTTTCCTCGCTACAGAAATGTGTATATTTGCAATGTATTCCATTGCTAGGCATCATTCCCTGTCCATACAATTCACTATCCACACACATCATACCAACAAAAATCTTTCGTATCATCTTCTCATATCGTATCATCATGCGTATATCTCTGATCAATTTCTTTTCCTCGTCTAATAGAGTACATGCACTTTTTCTAAACCAAAGGAAATCATGAGAAAGAAAATACTTAAATTCTGGACAAACAATAAATATTGGAACCTATGTACCGTTTTAATAATGTCGCAATATATATTCTGATTATAAAATTCTTGAGAAACTTATTACATGGAGTTGTAAAGTAAAAATTAGATTGTTCTAGAAATTGTCGCATTTGAAAGTAATGGAGAGAGACGTGACATTAATGTTATTAAACAATGTAGAGTTTTTTGGTTATGGGAATGGCATTAGTGCCATGCTACACTGTTCAAGTATTATTCTATTGGTTTATGGTTTAGTGGGTGATGAGTGAATTGAAGTATGTAGAAAATGTATGGAGAAGCACGAGCGTGCTTACTTTCTCTGCTTAACATTTGTGATGAGAATTGAAGGGAGGAAAATAGCATCAAGTAAAGAAGACAGAAGAGTAAAATGAAAGTGACTGACTACGACTGCTAATATTACTATACCAATGCTGCTGTTGAAGAACTGTTCAAGTTCATTTTACTTGTGCAAATAATGATCTCGAAGAAATCCCATCGCTGAGTAGTTTTTGTGAAAAGGTTTTTAAATGTCACACTGATCCTGCCATTCCGACCAAGCAACCAGAGTCATCATCATCATCATTTTATTACTCAGTCAGAAGCAAAAAGGAAGCAGCCGCCGTCGTTCAGTGAAGAAGACCTTTTTATGTGCTTTTACTTTCTACCTATTATAATATAATGAACATAGGCAGCCAGTTGTCAGTAGTAGTAATGTATGTGTGTACTGCTCAATGTTCCCTGTCTCATTCCTCATACATAAAATGCCCTTATTAGTGCTCATTTTTTATGCTTTACCTTCGTTCTCTTCTTCTGTAAAGAAAGAACTCTAGAGTTTAACATCTGCTCTGTATTAACTACTTGCTCTTGATGGTTTCCGAGTTCCGATCATTTACAAGAGTCCTCAAAAAGTTGAAGGGGATCGTGTGGACGCAAATAATGATTCATTTTTAGCCATAATTCTTTAGAAGTAGATCGTTTACTGTATAGCACCATTACCATTATACATCTAAATGGGAAAATCGTTTCTATCTAAAAATTTAAGGGCTTAAAACGAGATCGAGCTCGTTTTAGTGGTTAAGTATTGCTTGCAATTCAATACAACACTTTCTTTTAAGTATCTGCACTCGAGTTGTTTTCGCACATATTACTACTTAAGGGTATATATTTTACTGGTAAATCGAATTTCAATGAGTGTGCCCAGATATTTTACACTACTCAAATCGGAGAACGAATAATGGCAGGTCAACAGACATTTGAATCAAGACAAATAGGGATCATCATCACTTGCATGATCTTTTGTAAATACCATTTAAAACTTAAAATCTCCAAAAATACTAATCCCATCACAATCATGTCCTAGACACATTTCCCTTAAAAGATTCAACGACGCCAACTATGAGATTTTGGACTAGCAATGTAACTAGGTAATATAAGTAATTAATTAAACACTATGGCTAAATCTAAACCTCCATAATAAAATTCATAAAATATTTTAATTTGCAACGTTTATAGTAATGCTCAATCTATACTGAACAATGTTATATATTTTATGAGATGTATTTAGGTATAATGTGAGATATTTATCGTTTAGCCACTAACATACAAGTTTTCCTTTCTTAATTGGATATTTTCAATTCTGCACAGCACTATGCTATACTATCTTCGCAGTCGAATAGTTTGCCAATTCCTATTCGTCTAGTAGTTAATCTTCTCTGTTTGAGAAACGACTTGGTGAAAAGAAAAACAGTAGAATTGCCACAACAACACCATGTTGCACTTTCTGTTCAATAAATCAAAATACAAAAGTTGAGAAACCAATTTGATGTACCGATTTGTCTCCCTAAAATTGACACCTTAATGCTCTCTGGGGGAACAAAGAAATAGTTATAGCTAAAGTCTTGAAATTCTGGCGTATACCGTCTGTGTAGAAAGAAGCTCAATTGAACATATATTCTTTTTACAGCAGAATCGCAATTTTTATATTACCAACAAATCTTCACTTCAATTTGCCTTCAAATTCTGATAAATTTATGTCATGCGTGTCTGGATTTCCAGATAATTCTAACAGCAATGTTAGCTCTGACTATAGGACTAGACTACTAGGACAAGTGATAGGATTTTCATCATTGACCACCTAAGTCTAAAGCAAATCAGTATATAGAAACTAGTGCTGATATCGTTGTCAACCTTTAAAGTGTCCAGATACAGTGTTTTTATTTTCGCATCAGTACTGTGGAAATGATAACTAAGTTAAGTAGAGCAACAATAAACTGGCACGCAGATTGTCTATAGCTTAACCGCATCATTGGAAATTCATTCCCTTATACTAGCTCAGCCAATGCATGAAATTAAAGCTATATGCACATATAAACAAACACTGAGTGAACAAATCAGAATAAGCATTTTTTAAAGCTAGTTCCTGCTTCCTGCTCGCCATCATCATCACATCATCTATCAGTTCTGGCATTTCACTATGAATGAAAGTAGAGAATTCTACTTATTTTTTGCTTCATCAGCTGTCTAACAGGATTTGATAGAATGGAGAAGTTTTCAGTAAATCAAGGGGATTTCAACTTCATGCTGAATGCTTACTTTTAGTTTTTATCTTTTTGCACTATTTTTCATTATATGTCGAATGATACTACTATTCAGCAGTTAAAGCAGCTGGGAGAGAGAGAGGACTGAGAGTAGAATACCAAATGTTTTATACAACACAATGCGAATGTTAATGCTAACTGCTGAGTAACAATCGTCATCACTTGATCTTCTTCTGGAGAAGTAAAAAAGAAGAAAAACTTTTAGTATCTCTGTATCATTACTATATATAGAATGTTTTTTTAGTATTATTGGTAAAGTAACAAGGGCTGAGGACAAGACAAAGATCGATAGGTAGTTTTCTTCTCTAATATATTTTACCAGCACAACAATGACTACGAAGTGCATCAGAAACGATACAAGACTGTTTTGCAATTTAAAGATTCTACAAGTCCTTCAATGACTTTGTGCTTTTTAAGCTTACTTTTAATATAAGTAGTCTACATGCTTATTATTACTTATCTTTATAGTTATGCATGATAAAAATCGAGCATTGTTACATATAGGAAATGAAAGTATAAAGTATTATTATTATACTGAGCAGAAGCACGTATATTCTAGATCGGAAACCCTGCTTCCAATGTCTGACAAAATTAGTTGCAAATCTGCTTCTCATTTGCTTCGCTTCTGGAAATGAAATGAACGGAGCAAGAAAGAAGAAACGATTTCTAAAGCAGATAAAAGACTTGAAGCCACTCAGAAGAACATCATTATATATATATGCTCCAAATTGCTGTTACATCCTTCTCGATTTTCTACGACTACTACGACAATGTGCCTAAATTCAGACTTCTCTACAGATGTTAGTGTCGTAGTAGTAGTGATACAAACTGTCTCTAATAAGACAAGGCGTACAATGAATAGAAGAAACATACTTGAATCTTATTCATAAAAGGAAAGCATTTTGACTGCCCCATAACTACTTTTGGTTAATATCGTTAATTTAAATAAACTAAAATATTGTAAACCTGGACAGTAGTTATTGTAAGGAAAATGGGAACTAAATATCACATGAATGAGAGAGTGAATCTTCCACTAGACAACATAAGCATAAGTAGTAAAGAGTATAATAGAAAAATCCATTTACCATTCTTAGCTCTATGAGATCCTAGGCTACGATCCAGCAGCAGGGAATTTAAGTAACTAATGCGTTGATTTGAATTTGAGATAATGTCACTTTACAAGACTCGGCAATCATTTTTCATTTACGACTTCTGACTTTGTGTTTTTTACTTCCCTTCTTCGTAGAAAACAAGAAGAAGCGAATGAAACTGTGCATTTAGTTTTGTTGAGCTACGACAGTCACGTTTATAATAATATTTTAAAGTACACACAGGGCTGCTGACTACGTTAATAAACGATTATGCTCCGTTTTTAATTCTCTTCATGCTATTTCATTAATAAAAAATCATTGAAAAACTTAGCATAATAAGTATGAGACTCCTAAATGAAGTTTAAAGTACTAGTAGTACATTTTTTGCTCTAATTACAGTGGACTTAATTGTGAATCTCATTCCTCACTTGAAGTCAATTCTCCTTTTTTCAAGAATATTTCATCCCCTGTTTCTGTTGTCTACAAAGGAAATACTATATAGACGCTTTATGTAATGAACAAGCTGCAACTAATAATTGTCCTCATTTATCCGCATTGCTCATCAGCTGAAACAAACATCATGAGAGAAGCCTTGAAGACAGAGTTTAGAAATAATCCTAGACATTTTAGTCCAGCGACAACAAATAGAGGACGAGGGAAAGAAAGAAGAAGAAAGGATTTTGTTCCATAAAGGATATACGCTTTCGATTTGCTGCTGCATTCTGTAATCTATATATATATATATACGTAGTGTACCTCCAGGTCCAGAATCTCCAAGAGAGGAAACTGAATGAATGAAATGAGATTTAGTGAGTTATCTTTCGCAACTACTCAACTGAATTAACTTGGAGTTGGGGACAAGTCGCCAGAACTGACAAGAAACTGGCAACTGGTACTACAAAAGTAAACACAATAGGGCTATCAACCACCATACCAACCAGCACAACAAGTACTACTACTACTACTATTCTAGTGCCCAAGCCAGAAAGCATGACGTGCACATCAACTCATCTAATCATTAGAAACAAACGAACGAAAGAATCACACAGTTGAAGAGAAACACAAAAACACGACTGCTACTACCAAAAAATAAACTTGTACTGGTACTGCTCCTAATTACTAAAATAACCTAAACCAAATGTCATTCAAACATCTAATTGAAGATGTCTAGAATGGTTTTAAAAAAAGTTTTTTTTATTACTATCTTTAAAGTAAACATGTCCGTGGAGAAAATTCATTCCTTTGACTGACTTTTTTAATGGCTTGTATTTTAAACCATCCAGTCCAGTTTCACTCCAGGGAGTGAATTTCGTATAAAATTGTTCCCATTAAAAAAACACTCAGGCCAGACTGTGTTTTTTGCGAGATACAATTGCTTTCTCCATTCTAAAATGAAACTTATTTCTTTATGGTATCTTTGCAATTACTTCGTTCTGCAGAATACGTTAAAAAATTGAACAACGCTATTTCTGACTATCATTATCTTTGTATTTCATATAATCCTCCCGTAACTTGGTTTACCAGAATTAATTGAGGCAGCTTGATTTTTAAAATATTATTAAGCCTATAAAACTAAGCTTATATCATCAACTATAATCAAATGACGGCCCTTCCGCATTATTTAATCCATTTAATTTCTTCCAATCATTGGTTATTGACGTTAGCTCCTGTCACAAAGTTTAGTTTAATTTATACTAATATACCATTTTAACTGGCAACAAGTTTATGTCAAATGTTTTTTTGTTTAATAATTTGGATAGGATAGTCCTTGAATGGCAAAAAAACCAATATTATTACGACTCCATATAGCTCGTAGAGTTAGGAAAAATAGAACAGTGTCTGTCTGCTTCGATTAGATACATATTGGACTGGACAAGTGCTTTGTTGACATTTCAGTTCTCTTGTTGAAGCAATACATTAACAAAAATTAACGGACAATTACCCAAGTCCATCCAATTTTACCACAAATCATTGGATTACTCCTTTATACATACTCCACATATAGGGACAGAAATTACTCCAATTCTTGCTTAATAGAGCACAGGATAAAGCACTAGAGTCAAAATTGGTTTTCATTCTGCAAATACGGTTTTATCCTAAGGTGAGGCAAATTGAGAGTACATTTAAGCTTAACTTTATAAGCCTAAATCTATCCAGAAAGTATGCTTCAGTTTATACTTGGACGTCAACGTCAATAATATTACCTACATAGCCGTTTGATGAGTACATGTAAATACTCCCAATTAGAGTAACTCGAATATCACGATAATAAAATCACTCAAGACTTTATTACCTTGATTACCATCAACCATGCTCTGCGTGCACAGTTGCGTTTGTGCTCTGCAGTATTATACAATACAAAAAACATTATATTCCATCCAGTAAGAAATTTTATGTTGATGTAATTGGACAGTATATATTACAAATAGAAAAAAACATTAGCTTCTAAGAGATATCAAGAACAAAGTGGTAAATCCAATAAATATAATACTATTATTATTGGTCTACAATATTACTTTTCATATTCAAAGAGCAGCTAAAAATGACCAAAAACTATAACATAGGATTCTGCAAGCAAAAAAATAATAATATTTGAAAACAGTATTATTAAAACGGGGGACGACTATTCCGTTTTTTTTGCAAAGAGCTGTGATTTTAAACTTTGAACGTCATGGGATTTAGATTTGCATGAAAAAAAGAAATAAAATTCAGATGAGAAGAGCTGACTCGCTGTATAGAATTAAACAGAAGATGGGCTTTGCTCTGGCTATCGCAACCCTCATCTTTTGGAGCTACACTTTCTAGAGTTGTGTACAGCTCCACATTCCCGTATCTTTTCCATTTATCTGTCCGGGCGTCTTGCATGCCCTATTTCCATATAATTTCCCTGGATAACCAATGCTGAATTTTTACAAAGTAAATTCAAAAGCAGCTTTATACTGTTGATACACACGCAACACATCATATCATCATAATCCACAAACCCCACAGCAGCAAGACATAGTAGTGCTGTTAAATTATTGTGGGGAGCTTTCTATAATAAGAATGGTTGACAGATGACTGAAATTGATGCATCTAAAATTGTAAGGAACAACTAAAACATCATAATTTTAAAGTCTGTATAATTCTTGATCTATGTTGTATCTTCTCATTTGTAGCAATGTAATTTAACATTTGAGGGCTAACCAAGTTCCCAAACCACCACAACCAACCAACCAACATCGCTTCATCAAATGCAGATATAATTTCCGGACGACGAGATTTTCAGTTTCCTTAACGCTAATTACTATCCTCTTTGTCTCGTGCCATTGTATATATGCAGGCAGGAGTTTGGAGTTCTCGCGTGATGCTTCCTCATGTGAACACTAATTCCGCCACCATCATCAATGAATGGGCGACAGTGACTGTCCTTGTTGACGAGTCTTCTCATTTATGTAATACTCCAAAATAATTGACTGTGCTCAGTTCTATCCCATGTAATTCAAATTCTCCTATCAGATTGAATGCTTAATCACATTGTACTTTTAATACATTCATTTTCTGATTTTCACTTTTAGTCTACTTGTAATAAACATTTATAGTACACAAAAAAGTGGTTAATAATGTTATTCATTAGGCATGAAAAATTATTTTATTTCATGCGATGATTATTTTAATTGGAGTTTAATTACTCCAATTAAGTTGTAAACATACACATTAAAATTGATTAAATGATATATATATAACAAATAGTAAATATTTAATACAATTAGCTGGGGGAATAAAATTACTTTTCTCCTTTGGATAACATATATAGGAACTAGCTCTGCTTTTTAACATTTCAGTTCTAATGGCCGATGAGGAGTTATAATGAATCACGCACTAATCTATCTGGCTGGGAAACAAGAAACAATTTGGTCAGACATTAATGATGGCCTTTATTCTGTTTTCTGTCTGTACGACTACGGCGACATAAAATATTTACAGCTTGCTCCCCCAGTAAAATGTCGATATTTTTCAATATCGATTATCAATTCATGTTAGTTGTTGGCGTTACTGGTTTCATCACTCAAAACAGCATCATCAATCGTGGAAAAAGTATCTATACATGCACACCGTTTCTATATTTTTTGTAGAAATCGGGGTCGACATTCAGCAATGGGAAACCAACTTGAACGTCAAGTACTATCAGCTTATCGATCACTATCTACTTTTGGCAGTGACTTGACTGTCTCGTATTTCTTGTCGTGTCACAAAAAGAAAACTAATGATGACGATTGCGCATTTCAAAAAGTTTCCAAATTACCGTCGTAAAGTTCCTTGTGAATTTCATGTAAAATGCAAAAAAAACTAACAAGAGGATTGAACTTATTCATATAGACGTGTTATTGCGTTAAAATACACACATAATGGTTTCCAGCGGTGTGAAGCTACGATAAATGTCAATATACGGTCACGTATGTATCACGTCTAACATCTTAAAACGGTATTTCTGCCAATTTTACGTCAAAGTTTGGCACCAAAAACATTAATAACTTCTGAAAAAAGAATTGAAATCAAGACCAAAACTTCATGCCTGTAGTTTTTGTGGGTGGTTTCCTACAAAATGAGGAAAAGGAAATACTCGTACATTCGAGTGACATTTAGTGTCTACTCTATATTTTAGGCTGTAGGTTTGATTTAAATTAAATTACTAATTTTAATTTGTATTTGTAATTTGCTCTTTATCTGTAATTTTTATAGAAAAGTGAATATTTTCCAAGAGTATATTTTATATACATGCTGCAAAGCAATCAACTTGTCAACTGCATTTTATTTGAGAATTAATTTCTTGGCATTCTTTTCGTATGTAAATAACGCGAAGATCTAAACAAAAAAAATCTTTTTATAGAGAAGTTCCTAAAAATTTAATTATTCATAAAGGGATTTTGTTTAGTTTGAGGTCAACTTTTACTATTTCATAACCATTTATTTGTTTTGTAAATATTTATTTATTCGTCATGTTGGTTATGTAAAACTGGGTTAATTATATTTTGATTGAATTATAACATTTGTTTGAGCTTAACGTTAAAGAATTTTGAAATGAAAATGAGGTGAAGAAGTAAGTCAATTCAATATAAAGAAATGATATTGTAGTTATGTGAAGTGTACAATAAGTGTTTTACCAGCAGCACAAGAACTCAGTAGGAAATAAATGTAAAAGTATTAAACGTAAAAAACCTAGCAGAAAGGAAGAAAATCAAATGAGGCTGAGAGGGGTCTATAAGACGAAGAGAGATGAAACTCAATTACTTTTTATCAAGAAAACTAGATTTTGCATTCTAAAACTGCTCCCACTTCTTGTAGAGTATTTTCTAATTTTGACTTTTTCCTTCAGTCAGGTTCAGTTATAATCCTCTCCTACGCAAAACTTCCAGTCAACTATATGTTATGAGTTGGTGGGTTTAAAATATATTATATTTATGCTGAATCCCCGAAACATGAAAATTGGGAATAAAGTTGAACTAAGCAACTAAAGACATTGGAACATGCTAAAGATTTAAATTTTTTGACATGGAAGTGTGAACTTACATTTAGTATATAAGTGAGTTTATTTTTATTTATTATGTGAAACGAAGGGGTTTCCACTTCAATTGGATTCAATAACATTGATTGAACTCGAAGAGAATGACAATGTATTGAATAGAAAGGCGAACCATTCGTATCTGCTCAATGAGTTGATACATGTATGTGAGAGAAGGGAAATTTTATATACAACAGAATGGGATTTCAATCAGATACATTTTAATGGAAACTCTGCGATATAAACTTTATAGCTATAAAATAAAAATCATGCCCACGGAAAAATAAAGGAAAAAGGGAGCGACCCTTTTTCTGGCGCAATGTGTCTCTCATTCCTATATTTTATCATTAGAATGATGATCTTATCGCTAACACATAGGGCAGCAATAGTAGATTGACTACTACATGTTCAAGCTTCTATAATAGTGTACCACAAGGACAACAGTGGCTGCATGGAGGAAGTATATTGGACGTCAATGGAATGAGTATGATGATGATCAACATAGTTTCTCTGGCTTATAACTCCTAAGTAAGAGATTACGATTACATGTATGTACACGTAATGTTTTCCAAGGGAAGAAGGGTAAGTCCACATAACTATTAAGTAAGACTGTTGGATAGTCAAGGGCAGAAATTCGATTCGATTTCCCATATATTCCACATGATAACTTTTATGAGTCACTACTCATCCCATCCCTCCTTTCAGTTTTCTATTCTGTCCGTGTCGTACAATCTTCTGACTGGACCATGAAACCATCATCGCCAAAAAAAACCCAAGTCAAAGGAACTTGGGGACAAACACGAAAATTCAATGGGAAGAGCACACGACCAGAGCAAATCATATGAAAGAAAATATCCGTATAAACAAATCCAATTCAATATTCAATAATGAAATGAAGAAAAGATGCCATTCATGTATTGAACGAAAAACGTATTATAATATAGATACATGATACAAGTTCATAGTGTTTATCTTGTTTTGATTACTGGGATTCAATCATGGCTTATTTAAAGGACGTCAAAAAGATTCCTTATGCAAAAATTGAATTCCCAAAGGTAAATTAAATGACATGTCAGTTTTCATTAGGATACAAGTTTAAATTTAAATGTACTGAATGTTTATATACATTGTAATTGTCATACTATATTATCGATACAATACATTGTTGAACTGTTATGTTGAAATTAAATTAATATTAAAGGATGCTACTTCGGATTGTAGAAAAATCAGTTGCTACGCTCTTATCACATATGTAATGTAATCTTTCCGTTTCAGCTCAGTTGTAAGTCGTATAAGAAGGCAAGTTACTTTTTTCATTTCATTTCTCGGATTTAGATTCTAATGGGTTGTGAAAGCCCAGGACACGACAGTCTTGATAGAGTTATTATAACTCGGAGCGTTTCTGATGACAGAGTCTGGCAAATATATTATTTTGGTGGAGAAATTTTTCCCCTGCATTTGCTTATTTTCTTCTTCACTCTCAGTTTCATAGAGTAGAAGTGTATTACAGACTCACAAGTTTGTATGCTACGATACGCATAGTTTGAATCCCATGGTTTTGAAATGCCACCCTTCATTTCTCTCATCCCTTTGCTCAGAATATTCTGCACTTTGTGTGAGCTCTTATAAATAAACACGAAAATACGATTTATTTCAGTGAATACTGAACACACGGAGTTAGATTGGATTGGAAGTGTGACTAGATTGTAATGCGTACAACCAAACAAATCATATTTGCTCGGCACAAATGCAATAAAGAAATTGCTGGTTTCCATACTTGCAATTGAATTAAACTCTACTTCTAGCTTTTCATGAACATCCGATAGAGCAGCCTATTCTCGTATAGAATATAGGATTTTAGATTAAATGGGCTTTCACAAAATTTGCTTCCACAGAGGCTATTTTCTAACTATTGTTGCATGTTTATGTACAGTTTTTAAAGTCACAACAATTTTTAAATAGTAATTAGATACTTTAAATATGAAAAGCTCTGGGCTAGTTTCTATCAGATGCACTTGATAGATTTAAAAGTTTTGAAATATTATTTCAAGATATAAATTGGACTATGTATTACGTATATATAAGTATGAGACTAAAGGCAAAACTAGGATCTGTTGCAATCGTAATTTCATTTCATTTCCATTTTCAGCTGATCGACATGACATTATTCGTCGTGACGAATGAGCTGCTTCATATTAAAGGGTTGTGTACAAGAGAATTATCCTGGACTAAAAAGCGCTTTGGGACAAATGGATCAAAGTCCAACTAAATAAAGTGTACTTGTGCTTTCCCTTCCTTCGTACACACTTTTGCACTACACAAATTACATTTAGCTTTATGCCGTACTCATTTGATTTCATTTTCCTTCATGTTCTCTACCCAACTATTCACACTTTGTAAACTTATGCTTGTGAATAGCAGATAATGCATCTCATTTATTATGCTTAACCTCCCGTTTAGATTAGATTAGAGAAGAGTTGCATCTACATCTAAATAATCTATATTAATACTTTGTAAATTAATATTCACTCAGTTTTCGTGCTAAAATTTAAAAGATAAGGAGGGGAAGGAATATTGGCTTGTAAATTTTTAATGAAATGTTGAATATGAATAATATAACCTGCTTGCGTGTTCCTGTTCCTATGTGTTGAGTAGTAGTCGTTGAATAATATTTACTTATTAATACTAATTCCGTCAATAAGAGTAGATAAATTCTCATCAACTTATTGTTAGCTGGACATATTTGAATTTATTTAGTATGAAATATTCATATGACAACTTTCCTCCTGACATTTTACCAATTGAATTGAAACAAGTTTCACTGCTAAATTCTAAATACACACAAGTAAACTGTTTGCAAACTCAGTCTGCAAGCAAACCTAATTCAATTAAAATCATTCCATCTATGCCATACGAGAAATAAAGCTTTATCTTACTTGAATATACGAATGATTGTTGAGAAGATTACAAAAATAGGCCATGAATAATTAAAAAATGGGAAATTTGTCATTATTATCATGTGCAACATATAACTTCTTGAACTTTTAAGATTATAATTACTTGAGAATATAATTATAACGTCTTTAGATAATACTATATATAGAAGTTGGTGATATGGGAATGTGTAATATTAGTAAGAAGCAGGGATGTAAGCATTTGTTGATTATTTCTTTTATTATAGAGAGGAGAAGATTATAAATGAATAACTCTGGTTGAGGGAGTGAAAGGAAGGAAAAAGGTGAAGTGAAAGGGCTGCAACCTTGTCTACTTTTGTAGCAATAAATTTGTGTTGAGAAGCTGAGCACATACCTTGGTGATATAAACTTGCACCACCGGTTTGAACATGATGATATCCTGAGAGTTCGGAATCCGGGTCTAATTCACCTCCATAAGGTTTAAGAGACCGCATCCCTCCATTTATTCTCATAGGCATATCGGATGGGGCTGGTTCAGGGGGGGAGTCAGCTCCTCCTTCAATTAAATAAAAAATATCTCTCAGTCGTTTTTTCAACTCTATTCATTAGGCAGAGTTCAGGAGCACAAAATGCATTATAATTTCACCGTCTGTCTGCCCACTTCTCCTTTAATGTTAATGGATGAAACAATTTCTTTTTTCTTTCTTTCTCGCTTTCTCACACAAGTCTTAAGCCATTTAGCTTAAACGCAAAGTAATGAAACACATACAGAGACTAGTTCTTCTGGTTAACTGGATCTCTACTTTCACTATATATAGTAGAGGAAATAAAAAGAAATTAGGTACAGATAACACTCGTTCTGGGAAACACAAAGACTGCCTTCTTATTCTTCTCAAATTTATCTCAAGTTTAGTTAGTTGGAGCAATTTCTTCTGGTCTTCAAAACTTTCAAGTGCTGCTGCTCCCAATCCCAGATGAAAGGACAAAACAAAGTGAAAGGAGCTGATTGTAAATGCATGAGGTATTAAGTCATTCCAACCACCCCAGATGCTTTATTATTTCTTTGAGTGAGGCGTCCTACCGTTCCAACTACATTTAACTTACCACTGACTTTCCCTCAACAAATTACCCAACCACATTTCTATTCAATATACTTCACTCTAACATAATAGCCAGAACTTCAGAACAAACAATTAATTAGCTAAAAATTGGAAAATAAAACAATAATACTCAGATAAAATGAAGCAAAATTCGCCCAATCGTGTTCATAAAATCAAAATAAAAATCTTTAAAGCAAACATTTAACTTAAAACAGTCGCAGACTTGTAGGATTTGAAGAAAAAATCTGTTATTAAATGGATTTGTCGCATATCTCACAATCAATTCAAGATTGTGGATTTTGGTCGCTTTCCTACTTTTTGTGTAGATAAAAAGTTTTACACAAGACTTTTCAGCCAGAAGAGTAAGATTTGTATTTTTGGAAAGTACTTAAAGATTCTGATAGTTAATCCAGAATCCTAACATGACGGTATTTTTCCGTTTCTTTTCAAGCCACGAATGGGTATTCTATTCCTGGGGAAATTAGGAGATGAACCGAAAATGGAAAGCTTCAGAGATTTATTGTCTTGAAAAAGAGGGGGATGTGGGCTTCAGATAAAGACAGAGGATTCAAAAGTTTTTAGCTAAATGAACAAAAACGGTAATCAAATTCAAATCAAAGGCAAGTCCAGGTCATTTATCACAAAGGTCTAAGAGAACAATGAGAAATCTGCCTCCCTTTTCCACTCAACTTTCTTCTTCTCTATTCCTTGCCTATCTATCTCAACGTCTGTCATCCTTCTTATTTGTAACTATTTCTATATCATTTCATTAGAAAATTCAGAACACGTTAACTCCAACAAAGATTTTTTTAATTTAATTCTGCTATTAATTAATCTAAGGAAAGATTCACTTTCTCATCTCTTTATACATAGCTTTTTTGATTTTGATCAATTGACATTTCTAATCATAATAAATGCATTGAGATTGGTTTTCTCCTTTAAAAGTAAATAATAAGAAAACAAAAACTGAGAAACAATAGCTTTGTTGAATACAATTTAGTATGACAAAAATCGTAAGAAATCGAAGTTTGCTGTGTCTTGTTGGCAGACATATGAGAAGAACATTTCCCCCTTCTAAATTTTCCATAATACTTACTTTCCCTCGTTTGATCAAAAATGCGTGAATGTTCTATCTAAGCCAATTTCAAGCTCCTTTCCCCAAGTTCACACACTCTGGTTGATCCAATCTCATTTGTACGTTATTACCTCCACACACAGTCTGTCCTTGTCTAACGACACCTTTAAACTTCACAACTACTGCTGCCGCTAGTAAGTACTATACATGGTGCGAAAGCACAACCCTCCTTTTTTATATAGCTTACTCATCCAAACGAACCGACTTGTGTATCTTTCAAGAAGTTTCATGTCGATGGAACTATTCCAGTAAAATGCAGTATTCCTACAAACTTGGAAAGGGTGTGACGAACACTAAGGTGAAAGAATTTAGAAATTTTGATACTTTCTCTAACAACCTTTATGAGCATTAAAACAAAAGTCTCCAAAGAATTGTCTAAGCCCCTGTGTGCAAAGTGGAATACGTACCTTATCACAAGGAAACATACACTTTCGACAAACAGAGACATTAGACTCATCTACCTTGGCAATTCCCAAGACTTCCATCTCAAAGGAAAACTTCTTTCCTTTCTCTCCCCACGTCACAATGTACATGATATACGGTTATAAATACATTAGGGTGAATTACAAATATCAAAGTAATCAAAATAATTTTTTAAAGAAATATTTATACATTTGCTTCCCATTCATTCAAAACCAAAATGTTTAGTTTATGTTGTTCATAATTACTATCAAAATGTTGGATGGTTCTTTTGGTTCAATTCTTATTTTCCCATGATTTTCTTCTTCCACAAAATGCAGACTCTGAATTATTATGAAAATGGGAAAATAAACATGAAGAAAGATGGGTGGTTAAATACTTCCTTTCATTGTACAATTGGAGCAGCGCATTACTTGGACCCCCCCCCCCTCAAACACCTTCCCTTCCACTATGCAAACCAAAAACGACCTCTTACTTAATCAATAATTTCGATTAAAGCCAACCAGTTAGTCTCATATCACTCATTCAATCTGAGACAGGGATTCTCACTTGGGTATAACATTCCATTTCATGCTTTCTTTCCATCGCATCGATTCAACTTTTGTCTACATTTGTAATTTCCAATCCCTTCTTGTTACTATGCACGCTTCTCCATTACAATTCCAGAAACAACAATATTTCTACTAGTATCGAGAAATCGACAGTTTCTTTACCCAGCGGCATTAAGCTGCCATGCAAACTATCTCTGAAGAAAGGCCCAAAGTTGTTTGTATCGTATATTTGATTGTAAATATATAGTTGGGGGGACGTAACAAAGTGATCATTTATCAAATCCAGTGTATCATGTCTTTGAACTGAAGAGTTGGCAGTTTGAATTGCTACTTGAAACTTACAGACATTGCTTTTGTGTATACAGTAGAAGGTGGTAGAAAACAAAAAGAATTTCGAAGGATACATATACGGATGAACCTTCGGGGATGAATGAGATGAATTCATTTCTCACAACAAGAAAGTTGAGAAATCATGTTTTCGTTTCCTTAGAAATCATATCACAATCTCGTTATTATTGCAGGCATTGGAATTTAACTTACTTCACTATAGGCATACACATCAGATTCTTCATGAGGATGTTACCAGCATATCGTGGATAGAATTGTGAGAATTATGGCAATGTAGAAAATTTGAAATTGCAATAAATCTCCTGAGCAATCTCAATATAAAAAATACTTGAAGCTCAACAAGACCGACAGATACAAGAAAGAATTTCAACATTCTTCAGCATATATTAAAATTGTATCTTGCTTTTTTCCTACTTTACATTATTATTATGAGAGAAAACATGCCAGTGAATAGAAATGAGCTGCTTTTCACCCTCATTTTAGAATCAGAGGATGATTCCTATTCCTCTGAACTCATGCATAGATTAGAAAGAAACAAATGAGAAAACAAAGTTCAGAATTACATGATAGCTGTAGTACAGTCCCTAATAATACTATAAAATTTAAATATACCAAACATGGAGGTTGCGATATACGTATCACACAAATAAATCATGAGAATAGTTGTCTCTATTTTCTAGCACAAGGAAGAAAGAATAATGAGATGAAATCATGGTCTTATTATACTAATTTGAAATAATTTGAATACTAAATCGAGTCATTCTCGATATTTGATATTAATGAGTACAATTTCTTTTTATTCCTCTACGTCATATTTTCACTATGCATACATCGACGCTTCCAAAACTGTTTCATTTTTTGTGCATATTTATCTATCAGTTAATATAATAAAACAACTGTTTTGTTTTAAAAGAAAACAAATGGGAACCCTGACCGTATGTGAAGAAATCCTTGTAATAAATGACATAAAACTGAGGACTGATGCCGTGAAAGTAATACAAAACTGTAATATAAATGATATAAACACCAAAAAGCCATATCCGTTAAAAAAGGGACGAAGATGCAACAAGACGTAATTTACAATTTGGTCGGACTTGAGGGGGATTTCGTCAATAGAGTTTTATTTTTCTATTCATTGGATTGTGTGCCATAACAATTCAAATTCTGTTTTCAGTTCGTCGTAGATAATAATTTGGGTTTATTTTAGAGTTCAGAAACCAATGGAGAAGATGGACTCGTAAAATTTGAAGTCAAGGGAGTGCGGATGAAATAAAAAATGAGAGAAGAGTGAGAGCAAGATAAAAATTGACCATAAAGATGGTATACAGCTATTCTGCTGCTCTTCGTTTTATACTTCTCTCATCCCATCATCAATTGCATTGCATCGGTTCGGTTTCTACTGGCCAAGCCAAACGCAAACACAGCTCGAATTTGTAAGGAAGAATTTCCTTGAAGTAAAAGTATAGAAGTTACTTTGCTACTGCTGCTGCTGTGGCGATGATGGTGAGTCGTGTCTCTTTTTGTAATTTCCATCCATCGGCATTGGAGAAAGTCTGATTGTAGTTGTAGCTGATTCCAACGTCATTTTACTGTAAGCCCATCGCCACCAAACAGCAACTCGACATGATCCGACAAACTACTCTTTTTATTGTTGGGCGTGGACACCAAGAGAATAGTCACTGTTTTTAATGCATTTCGTTCAGAATACAGCTCAACGAATGATGGTCTCTTTTTCTTTTTCGTGACTTTTCCCCTTTTCATTCTTTGAATAGTATACACTTTACACCATGCTTTCTAATCTCCAGAAAACCAGTTCTACTCTCTCTGTGTCCATTTCCTTCAGACAAGTATCTTGTCCCTTTACTCTTCTACAACCACTGTTTTCAAAGTAACCTTCTCTTGTCTTTCAAAGCAACCTCAATGTCTCTGTGTGTGTCTTATTGCTTTAACGTATATTTCCTATTTCATCAGCCAATTTATTTATTGTTTGCATATGATGATCGATACTTCTTTTTATACTCTAACTTTCGCTCTATTTATCTCCCATTTTGATGGAAATGATTCTATTCATAAAATCAAATATTGAAGATTTCAAAACTACTACAAAGTAATTTCAGTTGTCTAGGGAAATACAGAATAAGAGATATGAGTAGCAACTGGATGACGCCTTTCTATTTCTGACCCTCGGATATGCCTGAGCGATTTAGAATGATGCCGTTGGTATTTGTCACCATGTTCATCACATTCAGTGAAGTAAATGATGTGGTGACTGAAGGACGAGTGACTTACCATTTTGTGTGATGTTCAGTCGATTGGGAATAGTCATTCCGGTATGACTATGAGGTTCAGAATCCTGATAAGTTCCATCAGATACATCAGAAGAGGAGTCAGCTTCAGAGTCCATCCCGGTGTCATTTCGAGCCTGTGGCAAATGTTGAGATCGATTGTTAGTACGATTGACTCTGTGATGATGCCTCATTTTGCTGGTTTTTTTGTTCACATGAGGTGGTGAGAAATGGGCATTATCTGGCTCACAGTAGATTCCGTTTGAACGATTAGTTCCTGGTTGGAACCGATACATCTTAAGCTCCTTTTCTTAATTTCACTTGAGCTCAATAAAGGTATTTCCAAGTATTAATCGAAATGCTATAGTTAACAAAGATGTCGTGTGTGGGTTTTTTAACATCCCTTTCTTAAGTGGTGCTGGTGACAAGTCTGAGGAACAACGGAGGTCGATCTCCAACCTCGATTCCAGTCATATAATTCCCACATAATACTGCCAGCAGCTTGTACTTATTTTCCTTAAATTCTGAAACCCAACAAATCATAATACATTAGAAATAGACAGTAGATTGTTACATTAATTATAAACTATTGATGTTAATTGAATGGAAAAGACCCCTATTGTGTATTGTATGAATCGATTTATTTTAATAACAAGAATCACAAAATGTAGACCTCTCATTCAATTCAACACGTTTAATACCCGGAAACGTAGTTGTGTTAATCCCCATAAAACATTAGGTCATTTAGAATTCCTGTTTATCAATATTTTAATTTATTTTGCAAATTGAAGCTTATAATATTAAAATCATAGCAGACTTGTGTTTATCTAAAATTACAATTGCAAAAGGCCAAGTGGAAGAAATTAATAGTTTGGGGAGGACAAGACGATACATGATAAACATGCATGCTCATTACAATTGATTTTCTCAAATTTCATATTCTCATTGCTTTCAATGTGATTTTCTCACTCATAAATCTAAAGAGAAGACTCCCTTTGTCTACTCATTTGTGATAGTAGTCATTAACATCCAGTCATTACACATTCAAATTACACCCTTATAGTAGTCCCATTGCAAAACTTTCCTATTTCATGTATATAGTGAAAATTGAAGTAGTATGCACTTTCATTTGACTACCAAAAACAACTTACTTCTATAGTGTAAGCACAAACAACTAAATGAGCTCGTTCATTGAACTATTCACTGATTCTGTGTCAATTTTAAATTTCTACAAACACATCAGATCTGATGCATGATGTTTGCCTTGCCTTTCAACACTCTACATTCTTTAATTAAAATTCTTTAGCACATCATTCCCGTCATCTTTCTCCTCAGCTGAAATTACAAATTATACTCATCTCATCTCCACAACCCCTTTTACCCAATGATTCACCATCATCCCAATCGATACCTAAGAAGTATAGTCTATTTGACTCTTGTTTAAATTGGAATTGGTGCACAATTGGCTACACTTTATTAGTTTATTTACAATGTAATCTCTATCATATAATTGTATTGTCTGAACAATTATTTGAAACTATATAATAAACATTGTCCAAGGATCATGAGCCTGGAAAATTAAAACTTTACTGGAATTATGACTTGAAATTTCTGAAAGGAGATTTAGTAACCATGAGACACTTTCAATTTAGAGAAGATCAATTTAAGTTGACTTTGTAGACTGCTAATTTAACAAACATAACGTATAACAAAAGTCAAGATTCCTTTGATATATATTTATTTCAGTGAGATAAGAGATGAGAAGGGAAAAGTAAAGTAAGGGAAGATGAGGCACAGGGCAAATTATGATTCTGTTTGGGAGAAATATATCTCTATGAAACATAGTGGATGTGATGCTTTGTGCAATTAGCCTAAGGACAAGGGAAAAGCGGATGCAGCAAACAAGAGGACAGTCAACATGTTCAATATGAGAAAAGAGAAGAGCACCCTTATTAGTGAAAAGTTGGGCCCAACCCAGTAGTAAACATAATCAAGAGAGTAAACCTAGCAGACTCTTCCTTCTCCGCTTTTTTCATTTATTTTCTATATTTATTTTTTACATTTTAATCTCTTTTAATTGTCTTCAAAGAATACCATTTTAATTGGCTATTATAATTTTTATCTCAACTTTTTGCTTTTTTCCAATTTGATAATACTCCACTCCATTCATCCTCTTGAGAAATTCAAAAACTAATTATAGTACCTAATTTGCTTCACTAATAAGCTATGCTAAATTTCTTCATGCAAATATAACAACAACAATAATAATGTGCTCCATTTTAAAAATACACAAATAAAAAATTTGGAGAAAAAAGTATTTCAGACGGTGACTGGGAGAAGAGGAATGGGTTGTTTTACATTTATTTGCATTGTAGTATTTAGTTTAAGATTTTCTGCATAACACAAAACGCAAAAAAAGGTGCAGAACTAATAGTAGCTAATAATCTTGAAGCAACATTAAAATATACAGAGACCACATGGAATTGAAAGAAATAAAGTTGTGTGTGGTGATGTTGCTTAGTTTGTTTTACAGGAAGAAATTTAGAAAATGATTCTGAGAAAGTACTCAAAATAGTTGAGTTTAATGGATTCTCTTAAAGGAGGTGAATGGAAGAAAACAACTGGAGAAGAAGAAGAAGAAGCATCCAAATTATTCCAAATCCCAGAAACAACTTTCTTGTACCTTTTATACTTACTTAGTTTTTGAGAGCAATGACCATAGCAGAAGTGCATCTTCTACAAATAACAAGTTGTTTTACTTATCCAACCTTACTTTATTTTCTTGTTTATCTCAATTCTCTTAAGATGATAGGAGAACAAGAAGCAAGTAACCCAAACGACCCAAAGCAGAGAGTAAAGATTCAAAGTTGTAAGAAAGTGGTGGTGGTGATAGTTTCTAAGTGAAGAACAGATATTGGATAAGTGAGATAGTAAAGGCAAGCATCTATTCCATGTGTAAACCTCTATTCCATGTATCTCTCAAGTTTTGTTTCGTTTTTACTTTAGTGATTGGTCACTCCACTCTATTCTACTTGATTATGTTTCCCTTGTGAAAGAGTCCAGTAAGTGTTTGAACATGTTTGTACACTCTAGCAAAATACTTATTCCATTTTCCCATCCCCAAGTCCATCGTCTTCTATACCTACATACTATAACACCGGCCTCACTTAAACCTTATGTTATGGAGAAAACTGAAGACGTCTTAACAGCCAGCAGATTTTATTTATAGTATTGCTCCTTCTATGTTGTTTGTCCCCTGTGCTCTGTCATGGGTAGTTGCCCAGTAGTAATACACCCCACCATTCACCTTCTCCTTTCACCTCTTTCACTTCCTAAAAAATCATTCATGGATAATTCTCAATATGCTTTACCATGTTATTTTACAAATTATACCCCTATAAACAATTCACTATACTGCAAAACATCCCGTATACGTTTCTCTTTTTTGATAAAATTTTTTAAATAAACTTTTCATTAAAACAAGCGGATCTTTAAAATTAATTTAGTTTGAGTAGCAATATATATCTATCTCAATAGTAAAAGGGGAGGGGAAAGTTTGTCGTTAATCTAAGGTCACTTTGGTTGATAAACCGATACTCGAGGTCTTCGTGAAAGAAGTGAGTTTTGTAATATTATTTCCGGACAAGAATAAAAATCATACCGTTCCGTAATACTGAGAGATATTTAGGAAAGTTGAAGTAGAGATAAAGTCGCAAGTGTAAATACTAGTAAGAACCGAAGTTATCTAGTAAAGGCTACAGATCTAGGAGTAAAGGGAAACCTAAAGAAATACAGAAAGGACACACATTTAAGAAAATTGACTCTGGATCTACTTTCAGATAGTAAGACTACTGGGGAGAGTAGGTGTTTGTGGTTTGAATGCATCTGTAGAAATACGGTTATTGCTATTAAATTTTAAAGCTAAGAGTTTATTTATATGGTCAAAAGGGAAGGGATCTTCCTCTCAGACTATTTAAAGACAGAGAAATTAAAATAGAAATAAAAAGCTCAGTCCCCACACGTTATTCTCAAATTCCAATAATTCCACATAGTTATACAATTCTTCAAGTGGTTTTATCCAAGAGTACAAGAGATTATACGAAACGTAAAAAATTTTATTGAGATTTCAAGGCGTAGAATTTTTTAGATGGTCCAGAAAAAAGGACGCAATACATTCAGTCGCTTTCCATTTCCACTTGAGTTTTGCGATCCGTTCTCCTAGCTACTGGCTAAATACTGCAGACGACAAGTAGCCTACTTTAGAAATCCTTAGCGCTGCTTATTACTTCGTCTGTTGAAGATTTTGGTCATTGGCCGTGGTCTGTAAGATGTTGAATGAGATTTGTGATACCCTACACTGTTTGTAGAAACCAAAAATCTAGTAGAATAGGGCAGTAGTGGCACTGGCACATACTCCTTCCTTTTCTGTAATTGCATTGCAGTGGTTGGTGGTGGTGCTGTGCTGGTATCATTTCGATATAAGAAAGTAGAGATCTTTCTCTTATCCTATGTACCCAAAGAATATATAGCATATAAATGGATTTCTACTTGCGAATACTTTTCTCCTTTATTTACCCTCTCTCTACCATTACTTAATTTTACGTCCAAATTGTGTTGCATGCATTGACTCTTACTTCAATATTTTTATAAGTTTAAACAAAGTCAAAAGTATTAAATAACATACTGTACAAAACACATAATTTTAATAGTAAAAAGTAGTGAATATGGAAGGTCTACTTTGATTGCCCTTCATCGTTTTGTATCGTAATTTTATATCAAAAGTTGCACATAATGTTATATATACTACATTAACTTATGGGATTAGTTGAAAAATAATAATTTGAATTCCATTTCTTTTGGATTTAAAAATGTCATATTAGATGGAGAAGAACTCGAGAAGAGAAAATAGAAATTGCGTTGTAGAAGTTGAAAATATAGAGTAATAAGGAGAAGAAAGTAGTATTTATGATGAGAAATGTGAAGGGATCTGGTTTAAAGAAATTCTTGCACATTCCTTCCAGCTCTTCTTCTTTTCTTCAAATATAAAATGAGTCTAGCTCTACAGAATAGGATCTCCGGAAGATATTTTATTATTCTCCATTTATGAAAAAATATTTGCAGAGACGAAGAAAGACATCTTGGGATTAACATATTACAACTGGTGAGCCATATTTCCAGATGACAGGAAATATTTCCTACTCTCTTGACCTGTCCTCTCCATACAACAAATAATATCATGAAACATAAATCGAAACCAAATCCAGAGAAACACAAGTGAATGGAAATGGAATACAACTTACAACTTTCATCATTGGTTTTTGAGGAAACAAAACATTGATTCATGATGTATTATTCTATTATAACGTACTGAAATTTAATAATATTAATGTTATTATACTATTTACAATGCAGATGGTTGAAGGGGTAGAAAGAAATATAGGTAATTTTTTTTCTTTTGTATTAATAGAATTAAGGATTTTTATTTGCATGGCGCAGCATTTGCGTGGGGATAAAAATGAGAAAAGAAAGAGAAAATAAGAAAAAGGAATAAATTGAGGAAGGTCTTCTTCCAAGGGAAAAAGATACATTCATCGAAGAACACATCAGTTATTACTTGAAGTAGTAGTGAGATGGTGAATGAATGGCTAAAGTATAAGGATTGGGTTGCTTGGCCACAAGACAGAAGAGCAAGAACTTTCCCTGACTACTCTCCCATGATAATAAATCACGACAAGAGAAAAGACGACGAAGAATTCAAATATTTTCCAAAAACGACAAACAGAAGACGCCTTACCTCGTTCATTCGCTTGTTCGTATTCCTTGTCCCTTCACTTCTTTCGTATAAAGAAAGAGATATCCGCTTTCTTGGACCGATTAGATACACTTGAATGTTCACATGGCCCAAGAAGAGCACAACGCATCGCAATCAAATTGCTACTCGCTTCGCGTACTTTCAAAACAGCTTTTGATTCTCAAACTTTAACTCATGGGTCAGTTACTTCGAGGCAACGACGAGCAATAAAATGGGAACTTTGCCACTAACAAAGACAGCCGCCGTCTTTTTGAAATTGCTTTAAACGATTCATCTCTGTAAACTAAAAAAAATCACCGACAACCAACACTTACTATAAAAACTAGCTATTACCACGAATGCAATTTTTAAATTCAACACTTATCGGAGAACTACAATAAAAGCACACTTGCACAAGATGAAAATCCTATTGACATCGGCGTAATTATGTGGATGTGAACTTGAATTGTCAACCACTACTCTTGTTAACTAATAATTATCATTGTCGGTATGGAAAAGGCAAAGGCCGTTTAATTTACAGAGAATATAGCCATTTACTAACAGTTAGTGTACAGCGGGAGCACCACTAATAGCTGCGGCATAGCTTTATCGCTTTCATTTTCAAACCAAACAAGGACCATGGACTGGAATACCAATATAATTCTATAATACTACAGTACTAGTGAATAGTTTTGTTTGATAACAAAAAACTGTCATTCATGATCACATTTCCCATCTTCTGATTTTGACAGTTCTATGTTATCTGTACCATAATATCCATACAAAGTGTATAATGTAATGTTAGAATTCAGTTTTACTGATTACATTGATTAATATTTTCTCTTTTGTTGAATTAAATAAAGCCTATAGAAGTAATAAGGCAAGTAACATTCATTTCATTTCGCGAATATTATAATCGGATTTCATCGGAATTCTAATCCTCATTAAATTCCTATATGCCTTGGCTTTTCTTTTTAACATTTATTTCTTATTCAAATATCTTAGATTAACATATGGATAATTCAGATACTATTAATTAATATTATTTACAATGCTTAATACATTTTATGCAAGCAAAATTTGAATATATTCGAAACAAATAAATTTTTCTCAAAAATAGATTTGAAAGGAGAGTATGTAAGCCATTGATTGTTATTTGTGCATTGAATGAATGGTTCGCGTTTATATTAAAGGGCAGAATGTTGAACAGAGAACGTCTTTGTGCTCTGAATGATTAAACTCGAAAAATCTGAGGGGTGACAGAGATGGTCTTGCTCAAATGATAGTGGCCATTCAGCAAAGAGAATTTTCTTTAAATTGAAAATCAAAGAAAAAGACAAGGAGATAACATTTTCTGATTAAAGACTATTTGCAATAAGTGGACCGAAAAAAAGAGTTTTTTTCGAGAGGGATGTTGGACTTTTCTACAATTGATTTATTGTACCTCCTTCGCTCTTCCCTTGCTAGAACTATTTCGCCTGTCAACAGACAAAATAGAGTACTTTGTAGAAAAAAATCTAGTATAGTATAACCACAAAACAAATCTATTACAAATAATCCAGTACTGAATGCAAATAGTTATCATGTGCTCGCTTAATAAAATTATTTTGCTAAAAAATGACAGAGAAACACTTATGGTGCACAACGTGCTTTAGTAATGGTTGCTATTTTTGAAACCCTGGCTATGAACAAGTATTTTAAAAATATCAATGGCAACCTACTTAAGAAAACTTGATATTTTATTGTATATATTGTTAAAGCTATTTTTAGTTTGGTCAAAAAAGAATTGCTGGGAATACAGAAAAGTGGATGTTGTTGTGCAAGTTGTCGTCGTCGTCATACTATATGGTATTTGGATCGCATCGTGTAAGTAATAGTAATATCAAGCAATTCTATCTGTAGATGGTGTCCTCGAGTTATGATGTATGTATGTAGTAGACCTAAACTGCAGGAAGAAAGGAACCCATCTGCAAAAAAGTTTCGAAAAAAACTTTCTTTCACTATTTATGTGAAGTATGGATCCTGTATCTTATTGCTGTGAACGCTCGTTGTTGGCTTGCCTCCTTCCTTGGTTATTATGAGGGTGTACTATATATCCCAGTGCATATATATGGACCTAAATTACATTGAAGAAAGTATTCCCTTCAAATTCCAACCCATAGTTGAAAAACCCATGCGTTCTGCTCCTTTTATTTCTTCTTAAAGTAAAAATATCATCTACTTTTCAAAACTACTTTTTTTCGATAGAGACGATACTTTTATTGCAACTTACTATAGAAACCACCACCGGCATTTAGCCAAATAAATATTTAGATAAAACCTCAGAACTCAGGAAGATAGTTACAGTGTGGCTGCCAACAGCATCGTTATCATTTTTCAACAAGTTTAAATGTACCTTCACCACTCTTCTACTGACACTGCTTCATATTTACTAAAATATATTTGAAAGTTGTCTCTAAATGTACAGCGTCAGAATTCTAAGGAAATAGTAAAGAAGAAAGGGATAAACTGAACATGAGGTTGTATCCAACGTACTGACAGAGATCCCTATTAGGAAAGTGAGATTAATCACGACATTAATCTTGGTTGCTGGGGTAAAAAATATAATATTTTATATCCGTCTACTAAAAAGAGTTCTTGAGGGTCGCAACGCATTCAAAATTGTATATATACCTATATACTTCTTTAGCTATTTTCCTTTACGTTTTGAACAAAAATTACAGCTTGGCACTTGGCATATAATTTGTTCCTCGTAGTATGAAATATGAAAGTAGAGAAAAGTAATATTATAAATGAAAGAAGTCTTTGCCTACTTAGCCTATACACAGCTTTGTGAAATACTTATGATAAATTTCCTCGAGTTACCATCTATTAGTATCTCAAAGTTTAACTTTACTAATGGCCATGCTTGTTAAATATTGTGACGAGATTTTTTTAGCACTTTGCCATGCTATGAGTGTAAAGTTCAGGAGAGTGGCAATGACAGTAATATTTTTACTTAGAGAGAATACAAGTGCTGAGATTAAGAAGGATGACGTACGAGTTGTATTTTGAGGACTCTGTAGTAATTAACAGGAACATTATAAGACTATATTGAGAAGATTAAGGCATCAGGAGAGGAGTGTATTGCATCGCTTCAATTTGATTTGCTATGCTTTTTCGACTAATGCGATACTAAGGTTTCTCGACGTTAACGACTTATTCTTTAGAAACAATGAGTCATTTAATCTATTGTTCTAACAGAAAGGAATTGTAAGTTATTAACTGAGTTGGGTCGCTTGTTTGAGTGAATGAAGTGTAGAAATTTCATCTTCAAGTTCAATTCATAAAAGAGGGGCATGAATTATAGAAGTATTGAAAACTTGGCGAAGCCGACAATCTAAAGACAGACAGTGGGCTCCATACTCTGTTTAAATCCTGATGATGTCTAGTTCTAAAGGATCATGCACGAAAACTGTCTCTCTTTACGTATACATAATTTATAAATGAAGTAGTAGCACTGCAACTATTTCCACATTGAACATTACTTTGGATTGGATGGTATATATATTTTGATTGAAAGAACCAAGTGCTAGTGACAATCTGAGCAGAGCACTTTAATTTCTCCTAGAAGTTGAAAAGATGTAGAATAATATGCATCATTAGGAAGTAGTCTTCTATCCAGCTTCTTGTAAATGGAAATCGCCAGTCATACACTTACTTCTCATCTTCAGTTACGATGGAGAAAGTGGAAAGTTCTCGTTCCAAGGACAATGAATCAACCGATTTCAATTGCTACGTTCAAGACTCAAAGTTGGCACAGAAAGAGAAGAGAGCTAAGAGCATTCGACATTGTGCCCAAATTCTGCATTTTACTGTGTAATATTATATATAGTTAATAGTTACCAAAGTACCTATACCTATGTCTATATCAGTAATGAATGATATATAGCTACGGTTAGCTTTTAAATACAGAGAATGTGTGACACCAGAACTCAGATATGTCTCTAGAAATTCAGAATGCATGGACTATACAAGTGGTATAGCATATATACCAGTAGTAGGAGTGGTATCTTACAGATGCTTATTTTGGAGGCAGAGAATAAAGAAGAAGAGCAATGCCATGTCATGAGTAATTTCCAAGCTGCCAGGAATTGAGAGAAAATGCTTGAATTGAATCAAGAGAGAGAGAGAGAAAGAAAGCAAAAGTAAGCAAAGTGCTTCGTGCCGTTTCCAAATTGTAGAGTATTTGTAAATTGTAGAACTTGTTTCCCTCCTCAACACTGAATGTATTTGATTGACAATATTTACGCTCAGGATTTGATTGGGTTTATATTGAGAGATGAATTTCATTCTAAAAGTGTGCACTTCACTTTACAATATTATCCACCCACATTGAAATAACCAAAGTTCAAGACACAATTCTAGAATCTTTACTTTATTTATTTATATAATAGCTTTCACTTCATAGCCCCATACCTTTATCCATAAAAAGCATTCTTTTATTTTTCGTTTTTGTACTCTACTTCTAATCTGTACTGGAGGGATATGAAATAGAAAGGGAGGTAAAGGTTGAAAAAAAACGCGTGTAAATCTTGAAGTATATGGCATACACACTTTGATTGCCAATGGGGAAATAACTAAAAGGTGATATCAAGAATCAGAAATATATAATACAATAAAGTGTACTACTACTATAGAAAACGGGGTTCTTTAATAAAATTAGTTTGTTTTATTATTATTCCTCAGAATATTGGTGTTTCTCAATACATTTGAATTTAATATTAGTAAATATCCTAAACAATGATAAAATTACATGTAAGAAAATTTTGTTTGAGGAAGAATGAATTCTTTAAAAAATATTTAAAGTCTGAAACCCTTGATAAATGCTCTTTGAGGAAGGAAGAAACCGGTAAAGTCACAGTAGGGAGTCTATTTATATTTCACTCTGTATTATACTCTCTCGATTGGGAAAATATCAAAGTTTACTTTTACTTGAGTTTAGTGCTTTTGGTATTTGCTTCTTTAGGGTTTTTCTAACGTTTTGAATGCATCTTCTATATTTCTTCCTATTCTATTTACTATATTTTTTGCATTATGTGTCTGTGAAAGTATTTGGTTGTAGGTGGTGGTGGTGGCTGACTGATTTCTTCTTTTAGAAGCCGCTTCTTTTAGAGTTGATGCTTTGCGGTATTATGATGGTTGTTGGGGGGAGAGGAGAAAGCACAAAGAAGAGAAAAAACAAAGGGAAAGAAGCCTGAAGGAGCAAAGACTAGTTGCTAGCTTGATGGCAATGCACCTATGAAACCAATAAAGCTGAAACAAGATTGAAGTAGACAGCAAGACATGGGTGAATGGGACTAAAACACAAGAAGCACAGCCACCACACACCACCAACCAAAACTCCTACACTTCTTTTTATAACATTTTCATCTTATTCCCAAGTAAACAAGAAAATATGTGGATTTCTCTCGGGGGCTGAGAAATACCACTTCCAGTTAGAGAATGAGATTGGCTTTACTACGTGATTCTGGTCAAAATCAGTGTTTATTGAGAGATTTCGTTTTCTCCTTTATTCTTCATGCAAACTCTACTCATACATGTAGTAACACTTACATAATATGTCCCATCTGCCATACCCTTGTTAAATTCCACGGGATTCTCCTGTACTGCACAACAGTAGCGTTATTCTAACTTGACATCCCATTCATCTACAGAAGTGTACAAGTCCTTCCTTTTTTGTCTGTAACAAATTTAAATAAATTCATTTAATTAGAATAATTGTAATTACTGCAATAAAAATGAAATGTTGTAGAATTGTGCTAACTATGGAGGGTTATAGAAATATATATACGGCAGCAACGCCTATCGGATTCGTAGAAAAAGACACACTTATTGCAATGTAGAGCTTTTAACTTTAATATTTACTAAAAAATTTTTTGACAGATGATTTGTTGCAGCAGGAATATAGTGCAGTTAATTCAGAAAGGTTTAAATACGCCAACAACAATAACTTCTCGTCTCTAACTGAAATCCTCGTCTCATTTATATACTCCTTCTATTAAATCAATACGAGGTGCACAATTTTTCTGATCATCTTAAACTAAAAACCGGAATTTTTTACTCCCAGTTATGTTAATTCCATCGGTAAAAGCAGTATGAGCGGTTTTAAAATGAAAATAATCATGCATCCCTTGGCTAGCTACACTATTTTCACAACAAAGTACATCATATCCATAATAAGAGAAACTGAAGCAATCAACCGAGAAATGAGTTGTCAAGTAATTTGATTGTTTGATTTCATAGATGTTATAAAGATGTGGAGTTTCCCTGTGCGGACACGACTGACTGCATACTTATTTCAGTAAGCATAAGAAAGTGGCTAAATGGAGAAAGTTGGTTTTGAATTTGCATACTTGACTGAGTTAAAGAGGACTTTTACTTTTAACTTTAACGCCTCCTTTCATACATCTTGAGCCGCATCCTTTGTTCTTGTAATAACAAGACAAAATAACATATTGTCAAAAAAGCTCCTGCCTTCCCTACTCTTACTTTAGATGATGATGCTTGTCTAGTTTCTTGCCACTTCTGTTTTCTTTCATCCTCAGCAGCAGCAAACGAGCAAAATTCATTTGACAACTTTCACATCTTAACACTCTGCAATACTAAATTTTTCCATTATATTTACACTTATGTAGTTGTCCTCATGCTCAGATATACTGTTTGGCTTTAATAGTGATTTCTTAGATTTAGTTATCTTCTTGTACTTATAATTACAATAAAATTACCAAGCCAACTAAATTTATATTTTCTGATTGCCAATTTCGTCAATCTCTAATGAAATGAATGAACTAATAGTTAATGAACAATGCATACGACATATTTAATACATTTTTTAAATGATTCACTGATTGTTGTAGGATATGTTAGCTAAGCATATATATAGGAATTGACTTTTTAATAACCATAGAAAATTAGTATAGATAAAATAGATATAAGTAAAGTTATTTTCAATCCAAACAAAGAACTTTTAACCGTTGAGCTTGCAATCTTTCCATGGTTAAAGACATATTTTCAAATCTGTCATCTTGTTCTTTCTTTGGCAAGATTAGGAATATGCCAAGGAGCCAGGAAAACTTTTCACCGCCTGCCGCACCCAACTAACTAAATGCAATGTTCCTTCCCTTCTCATTTCTCTATATTACCCTGCTATATATGTATAATACATTAATCTTTTGGCTTATTGTGGCTCACACTGACTCAAGTTACAAAATGGTAGTGGTGTGTGGTTGGTAAGGCAGAGATTTCTCAAGTAAGTCTATGCTTGAATCTACCACGTAGTTGTAGCAGAGAAAGTTCCACAACTTGTACTTTCCAAAGCAAAGGAAGGAGGGAAGAACTAAGTCGAAGACGTGAAGTACAGACAGAATGAGTCGGTGGTGAACGAGTCTTCTACACGGAATGAAATCATAGCATATTTTCTTATTTCTCAGCTAATCCACGTGAATTACTTCTAGCTCGATTCAGTCATCCAGTTTCAATATTCCGTAAAACCAAAACCTCAATACATATATATATATATATATATAACGACTTTCAAGAAAACATATACATATATAGTTAATGCATTTCTAGAAAAATCCTACATCCATCATATTAGCAGATTACAAATTGCATTTAGTTATTGGGAATCATCAATCCCCACACATCACGAAAGGAGAAAATATTTCCATTCATAGATATCTATATCACTGAATATGGATATATTTAATTTATTTAGTGGAATTAAATAGAATCCTTTATAGTTTATAAAATCAATAAATTCATTTTTCAGATTAGAAAATTGAAATCATTTATTGGAGGCAGGAGAAACCACTAACAAGAGAAATTACGTGGCTTGAGAGAAGAAGTGGAGACATTGGGCTTTGCCACAAAGCGATCCTATTAGTGAGTGCAATAGTGTGGAGGATTTCCTAAGAAGCAGATGAAAAAGTTGGATGTGGAAGAGGATGCGTATTGAACAAAAAACTTTGTTCAGATTATAAAACCAAGTTGGTTTTCACTCAGAGTAGAAATTATCATTTTGTTTTACTTTAGTTTCACCACCGTCATTTCCCATCTTTCATTTTCAGTAGGCGTAAAGTGAAATAGGCATTTTGATAAAACCTTTTTGAATTCCATCATCTTTACTTAAAAAAGTTTACCACCATTGAATGAAATAATTTCCCCATCACAATCTAAAAACCCTGCTTTTGTCATCCATTTGCCTTTTTGGTTAGCAGATTCTTTCTCTCTTTCAGAATACAAAAGACACTTTTTTTTCTGCTAGCTTAAGAATTTTGATAACTCAGGTCAACACTCTTCCTGTTTTTACAACAAGCAGAGAACAGATCAATAAGAAAATTTCATGTCTACTCATACATCGATTGCTTTGGCCAGAATAGAGAAATACAGAAAAGTAATAATAATAAACTTGCACCCATCTTACTTTATGCTATGACCAAAATTCTTGTATGTCAAATTCTGGATATTTAAGTGCATCAAATACTGATGTCGATTTTCTACACGCGTATCTCACAGCTCAATGAAAATAAGGCTCTCATTCACCATTTGTTCATGTGTATAAAAGTGGATTTCTAATATTTAGTTTTAAATGAATCATAAGGTAATATTTTAGTAGAATTTACTTTTTTGACAAGGCTTTTTTTGAGAGAAATCCCATAGAAAGGATAATAGTAACTTAACCGGGGAGCATTGTGCTTTTCTTAATGCTTACATGTCAAAAGCAATCGAGGTCTTCAATATGAAGATCTCAGTATGAAAGAAATAAAAAGAAGCAAAAACTGTAGATATACTTTAGATGTGAGTTTCCCAGAGATAAGGGGTACGATTACAATGCTACGAAGCAATTTCCAATTTCTATGGGCTTGTCATGATGAGCACCAGATTATAGATTATCTCATCTTAAGGTATGAAAGGTAGCTGTGTTGGGAAAATTTTCATTTTGATTTACTTTTATATACGTAACCATCGTCCCAGAAAATTCTATACTGGCTCTATACGAATACTGGTTAAATACTTTTTGCACTCTTAAGTTATGCTTATCTTGATTATTTGTATTATTATTATTACTGAACTGCTTCTAGCTATTTTTCATTTCCATTTATTTGCGATAGAAAAGTGGGACAGACGTTGTCAGCGGATGTTGCCATTTTTGTGAAGAATCCGGAATATGAATCGTGAATCCACTCATCTCAAATGAAGTATTGTTAGTGGTATGAGATGTGACAGTTTTCGGATAAGCAGCCACAACAAAAAGCATAACAGCGGCCAAACTCGACAAGGGAGAATTGGAAGATTGAGTATAGTTTGGGAAATGTCATAAATTGATACTGTAACAATAACTCGCTACGACATTTTTCCCAGTTCTGTTATTAGTTCTCATGAAGCTTGTCTATCATGTTCTGTTAGATTATTAGTGCCTCATTCTAACTTGAAAGCTGATCCCATCCATAAATTTGCTTCTGTTTGCATGCATGTGCACGAATCATTTTGAAAAAAAAATCAGCCATATATATTCAATGTGTGCTCTAAAAATTTTATCTCTGTAGTAGAAAGGCTTATATTGGAGTGAAAAGTCGATCCATTATGAAAGATTATGGGCGATGTATTGACATCATCCCTATTGTCCATTTGTAACAATGGTTTGTTGGGATATTAGGATTAGAAAATAATGAAGCCTACCCGCCTACAGATTCATATCGATTGACAGCTGAAAAATCACTAAATGTTCCACTATTATTATTATAGATATGAAGGAATATGGGAATGGAAACCTGGACATTAGAGGATTATTGCTCGGACGAACCCACCACCAGTTTGAAGAAGTAGAAAACTCAATTCTCATTCAGTGGATTGTAGGATTGTAGCTTCCTTTTAGATCATAGGGAATATTATAGTACCACTTCTAACATATTACATCCTCACAACCCACTTACTCTCACGGTCACGTCTTGCTGATTCTGTACAAATGAAATGACAACTTAAGATTATTTTTTGGGATCACTTGCTCAGAAAAAAAAAGATTTCATTCTGTGATTTCCTTTCCTGCCAGCTTTTAACTTATTGTTAATTTGTATTGAATGGACAATTCAGCCATCCATCTACCAGCATTAACCTAACCCCCATTGACCATATTATAGGAAAAAATAGTGTGAGACTTCCTTAAACCAGATATTGAGCCCTTTTCAACCTCATTGGTTTCAGACTGCCAGGATTTAAGGCCAAAAGATTGATGTCTATAAAACTTTCAAAGACAAAAAATCTTGACAGGCTTCAGAAGATTTGAGAAGATTATACGAAAATGTTGCTTTGATTGTATTTTATTTTAAGTAGTATATTTTTAGTTTCAATCTTTAAAAGCTTCATATAATCTCTTAACTAGGTTATTTTAAAATAATTTTTGTATCCATTATCTTCTTGAAATAAAATGGTGCAATAATAAATAAGTAAGCACGTTTATAGATTCGCAGGAATGCGATACATACCCAGTTGCGTACATGTTTCCTAAACAGAAGACAGTTAATTTGACCTGTAACATTTTCATCCATAAACTTTACCGACATCCATCGATGTCTGTTTCAGAGTGCATTATTACCACTCCTACACCCTCACAGTGATATACACACACAGACTATGGCAGCTTGTATGGTGGTAAATTACACGGCAGTACAAGTTTCCCTTTCCATGGCGAAGGATAAGTGAGAAAACTTTGACATGTTCATCTTTCTTGCAAAGCAACTGGGTAGAAAATAGAAAACAGAAAATCGAAGCCACACAGCAAAGCAAAAAGTGTTGTTTGTTGAGATCAAAATAATAGTGGAATCGCATCGGGGAGGGCTGGAAATGCATTGTTTGATGATTCCCAGTATTATTATGTAGGTAGTAAGTAATGTCTGTTTTCGCAATAAGTCTATACAGAGGGAAAGTAGCTATTAGACCATGTATTTGTTAGCCAAAGCTGATATACGACTTGCTTCCTAATACTATTACCAAAGGACTCAATGTTTCTCGTCAAGAGTCAAGAGTTCATTTTCCAGCTCTTTGTTTGCTCTCACGTTAGCATCCTGTTATTCGTTTTTATCATATTCCCAAGTATCAACTATACATCAAGTACAACTTTTGCTTTCCCTACTCAAGATCTCGATATTAGTGCCACTACTAATAATACTACACAACTACCGTACTCACTTATCCTGGCCTCTCTTCTGGCAATAGCCACTTTCTCTCTAACCATTTTACCACTAAAACTTATCTGCGAAATATTCCACTACAACTAGGCTGGCGAGATATCAACTCACACAGCACCATTATCTTGTAGAATCGTTGCAAAGCATCTCAGCTAAGGATACTTTCCTTGGAGTACTGGTGGGTTGTTACTGAATTTTTATGGACGTTGTCTTGAGTGCTCGTTTCCTTTCGTCATATAATACAACCCAATGTGACAGAGGAACCCCATTACTCTCACATCCAGGTAACTGCTCCAACCTCATTCACATCTACTATCACTGAGAGGAAATAATGTCCTACAGCTTAAAAGTCATATAATAGTAATCATAATGCATAGCACGGGAGGTTGCGTCCACATTTTGTCCAAAACTAGTTTACGAAAAAAAAAAGAAAAAAAAACTAACTTCTTAAACCTCCTCACAGAGTTCTACTTTTATAATTTCTGCCATTGAATTCAAACAGCTATCTAATACTATATTTCCAAGACATTTATAAGTATCTGTACATGTTTTTTGCTGAAATTACGCTCACTATAGATGTATAAACATCATTCTGCATAATCTGCATAATACAAACATTCCAATAAATTCGAGATTTTTCTATATTATTACTTTGAAGAAATGGTTGCCTTTGCTGTAAGATAATAATGGGGGAAACCCTGGGTGTGTTGGTGAAAATAAAAATAAAAGTCTTCACTCACTCCATCATGTAGTTGTAGACAAGATAGAGCGAGGGAGGACAAGACAGAGGAGCAGAGTGAACAAATTAAGAAGAAACAACGCAGGGACGACGAACCATCCAAAGCCTTTGAACAATTCCCTCTGATGTGACATAAGTCCAAGAAAGATTGACTTCATTTATCTCTTGCTTAATTTTTTTCTCCGGGGTCTGACTGAGCTTCTTTTTTCCTTAGCCTACCACTATACGATCTTTATAGGGGACAAAAATGAACCATTACCACCACCAAATTTCAACCACTTTCCCTAAACATTGCTTACTTTTGCCCCAACAACTTGATTTTCTCTTAGTTTCTCTACATGAACACCCTTGAATATCTAAATCTTTCTTATATAAAAAAATTGGTAAAAAATAGTAATTAAATTTTATAACAAAATTAAAATACAAAACATTATCATTGCGAAAAAAAGTATTGTTTGGTGAAGCGACACTTTAGATTTAGATTAATGTGTCAATATACAGTAAGATATATAGATTCCTCTTTTGGACTTTTTTTCTGCAAACATTTTATAACTCTTTAAAAGCTAGGTTGAGTAAAGTTGCTAAACTCTTTTAGTACCAGAGCGTAAAGAAAAGAATGAGATTAACATATTGGATTGTATGAGGAGGTGACAAAGAAAATGGTTTAGGTATTAATAAGATTGTAAAACTTTGCTCTCATTGCATCAGTTGACATGATTAGCTTAAAGAGACGCTCAGATGACTAAAACAATTTCACCTTTGAAAGTTATAGTTTTAAATGTTTTTAAACTTCTTAAACTAGAAGGCTCTTATAAATACAATTAGATAGAATGAAATGAAAAATCAATAATGAGACCAATCGATGGCCAGACTCTTTCGCATGGATGAGTTCGAGGGAAAATCCCGAATGAATAGAACAGTAACAACATGGAACTTTCTTCCTGTTCCCATTCTGAGTTATAGAGAGAAGATAATACTACGTCCATAGATTTTCTTCTGCTACAGCTTACATTTTATTGAGTTTGCATTCTTTGAGAGAAACCCTCTTCTTCTACATTACCATTACACTACTACTACTACACAGCTATATACGGTTATCCACTACTGAACTTTAGGTTATTCCACAATGGGACTCTTTCTTTCTGGCATTGACTTTGGATTCAAAAAGATAGACCTCACTTCTCTTGCTCTTCGCTTTATGAATGTATTGATCTACTTGTGAGGATCATGAAAAGAAAAGATGTTCCGAAAAATCCGAAACACTGTCTCTGTGCTCTTAGTACTCTTTACAATATTTTCTGGTATGTAACAACATGTACTTTACCACAATATGTTATAGTGTCCAAACACAGGTAGCAACTAAATATTATGGAGATGCTTACTAGAAAGAAAGAATGCACGTTATAGACTGCTGCTTTACCTTTTCTTTAACAAAATTCTTGCTGAGAAAACGGATACCGACAAAGATGTCGGAGAAATTCCTTCCTTTTTTTCTAAAACTACGATTGAATTTGAAAATAACATAAACATAGTAGATAGCAAAAAAGTGAACTTGTTTCAGTCTATTAGTTACAGAACATCAATTTAAACTATTAGATTTCTCAATAACAGTGGAATAGTACGTTAAAAATAATATAGAAGTGTCACCTTGAAAGTAACAACATAGTTCATGATTTTAATCAGAAAATGTTAATAATTGTTATTCTTAAGCTGCCATGATGCCCTGAGTGAATAAGAGCACAACACATATATCCATCTAACTCTGAAATTAAGAGAAAAAGATTTGAATGCATATCGTGTGCTTTGAATTGTGAGTATCTCTAGTTTACTGTGCTGGAATAAGAAATAAGAATTAGATCTAGTTGAATAAAAAGTTAAACTCGTGTGGCTTAGTGAGAATATCTCAGTATGTCTTTGACCCTCTCCATTATTTCAACCACCCATTGCACAGACATTTAGAATACAAAGAAAAATTAACAAACTAAGACTCTTCCTATTTTTAATTTTCATTCCCCCATTCTCTTCTGATCCTGTGAAGCAAAACAAGCTCATTCATTCAGACAGACCAATCTCATTCTGTTGCAGAAGACTTGGTTGGGATTCTGTTTATTATTTCACTCGCTCTCCCTTCGTCCAACAACTGCACTTCCTACGTTTGCTTACTACTTGGCTACATTCACAAGAATCTCATGCAGTAACTTTCGGTGACATTTAGGAGTTTATTCTCGGATTTTACGGCCTCACTACAATCTACGACAGAGAACTTTTCTTTCTCCATATTTTTCACCAAACTGAATTACTAACTCCCCATACAACCCAGCAGCCTACAGTTACTAATACTACTACTCACTCACCACGGAAGGAAATGTAGGATTTCTCTGAATAAACTACTAAAGCAAACAACTGAATTTCATATACCCACTGAATGTCAGTTTCTATTGCTTTTACTATTTAATGTCATTAATTTTAAAAGTTAATGATATTAATATTAAGCATATATTCCCCCGTCATTTGTTAAGTAACTTGTTTGAATTTAAATATAGGGAAATAATGGTTAAACAGCACAAATTAAAATTTTTCAAAATAAATGGACTTATTATTACTTTTAGCGTTGTTAGAGAAATGTCTTTTATATTGAAGACGAACTAAACCCACTACTGCTTGAAAGAGAACAAAAGACCATAGTGTGGGCGAACAAGAGACGGGTGAAATCAAAATACGAACAAAATGTCTCTTCGGCTATAAATAAACCATGAAGCAACAAATTATAATTAGGAATGACAGACTTCTTTCTCATATTAATATATAGTATAATAGCTTATGAGTTTGCTGGTTAAATTAGTTGAGCAGTTAGTGAGGAAGAGAACTATTAAATGACCTGAAGGAAAGAGCTCTGATGTTGTCATTTTCATGTGATGCTAGTAGAAAGCAACGTATGCCACATAATATGCTGAAGTCCGAGCCATCATTAATTACACCACAAATGATATTTGCAACTTAATAATTTCATGGATCAATCAATAATAGGCTGGAGCCGACCGATGTGATTTAGATTATGAGCAGCAGTAGCAACAGCAGTGCTTACCACACAAGAATAGTAATGGTACTTTCAGGATGTGAATTGTCGACCGTTGGCGTTGTTGGTTGAATGTCGTACGTACGTTGTTAGTCATGGCAATAGGACAATAGAGAATACAATGCGCTCATGAACGAAGTACAAATTAAAAGGGTCTTTCATTCAACCCTCAATTGTGAACAAAACCAAGTCCCAAAGTTTCGTCGCCTCATTTCGGTTTCCAAACGATGATCGTATTCACTCTAGTTCGTATTATTCAGTGTGACTATGTCGTTAAGTCTGTCATTTCTATACTTTGTGCTTATAGTGGATAACTCCTCTATTTAATGCGAATATGGTTTTAGAGAAAGAGAGACATCTAAAATGCTTCCAGGCTTCAATTCTCAATGTAATACTTGTTCACAAGTTGTGAGGTTAAAACCCACAGCTGTATGTCAGACTGGAAATTAACTATTATGGTGTTATTGCTAGGCGAGAACGACCCTTCGATCTCTGAAAGTGGCCTAAATATCCGTAAGGGTAAATACATCCACTTTGAAGCATCATTATTCTAGAGATATACACTATGGCTTTATATTCTATTCAGAGAGAATGTCTCTTGTATGATTATTTCTATGGTTTACGATATGTCCACGTGGTTTCTACTCAAGTACAGGACCGTTTGGAGTCTGTCATAAAATATGAGGATTATGGTCGCTCTTCTGTTCAGCTCAAAATGTATTATTATGAAGAGTTTTCAAAGCATGGGTATAGGGTTCAAAGTTTCAATATTTCTGACATGTCATATATATAACGATCATACGCATAAATGAAGTCTACTGGATTTTGTACCAATGCAATAATGTTACTATATACTTATGGGGTCCGCATATATATTATTCCCATTTATTTACGAAATGTTATTATGCTTACCGTATAATAATCTACTTGTACTTATATCATCATGAGTAAATTGAAAGAAAATAAAATAGTCTCTCTACAAAATTGCTTGCAAATCCGAAAATTAAATATTGATTTTGGTACTTCCCCTCTAATATTGTGTAATATTCCATTTTATCCTTCTTCACATGCATGTACTTTTATGATCGACTTATATTGGATCACTTCATAAGTATTATTGCATAGAGAATTTTGTGATGTATCTAAGAGTTTATATTCTCCAATAAGAGTGGTTTATGAAATGATGAGAAAATATTTACGTTTGTTTTTACTCTAACGTAATAAATTCAATTAAAAAATTCATGTTAGATAGAAGCATATAGCATCATTAAGTTTATGCGGGAGCAGTAGTGTAGGGATATTATTAATGAGATTATTATGAGTAAGTGCAGGATAAAATTATAACATTGCAGGATATTAAGAAATGAGTTCATATAATTGAAAAATGGAAATGAATGTTCCTAAATTGATAGTTATAAAAGAGAAAAATTAAACAGAATGACTTTTGTAATAGAAAAATATGAGCAGAAGGATTTTGTATCTTTGCGTGCTATTAAAAATCCTTTTAGGGAATGAAGAGTACTGAAGAAATATAATCATGAGTGAAACATGCGGGTCTTAAAAATAAAACCATTAATAATTCCAAGACAGTCAGTCTGTTAAAAGGGTTGAATTCAGGAGGAACTGTGGGAGACACACAGAGAGGAGAGAACGAGTGACCTATAAAATTACTTCATGAGATATGCCTAGATATATATATATATAAAAGCAACTGGAAAAAGAAACTTGATTGGAAACAAATGACTATTTGTCTCGAGTCTCGATGATGATGCAATGTAATGCGTGCATGTGTACGTACACGTACATGTTCTATATTTATTCCTTTGGGATTACTATCTCAGTAATTACTCATGGAAAAAATTAATACTGTAATCTTTTAAACATAGGGTTAATTATTTGAAGGATAGTTGGTGGAGGACGCAGTTGAATTTCTATTTCTTCTGATCATATTTGGCAAACAACAGGAGGTGAGCATAGATGAAAATGAGAAGAATGTTGAGATTACTTTTGCTAAGAAAAGAAGAAAAATGTAAGAAGAAAGAAACTTAGAAAAATGTATTACACATAAGCAAACAGAGTAGTGGCTGTCTGTATACATTACAATTTACAATATTATGTAGGGATAGAATGAAAGTCAAGAGACTAAAAGCCAAAAAGAAGGAAAACACAGAGTAGTAGTTTTTCTTAAGGGTATTTTTCCAAACCTCAAGAGGAGGGTCGGATCGGACGAAGAACGGACGGAAAAGCAAGAAGAGCACAAGCAAAAGGGAAATTGTCACAGATGGTGAACATATTTTGCGAGTAATCAATATCAGGATTGGACTCCAAGAAGAAAACGCCCGATTTCCCTGAAGAATACCCGCCAGGAACCAAGAAGAGCGACGGACATACCTAATATAATACCACTAATGCCATAGGATCTCATCATGCAATCCAATGCATCTCTCTTCTGTCTTCTGCTGACTTTTCAGATATTCTGCTTTCATCCGCTCTCATCGTACATATACCGCATCCATCCATCTATTATCTATTTGCAACCAAGCCACGACGATGATGTCTCCGAAGAAAGTACTTTCAACTCAACTTTACCATCAACCGTCTCATTTCAAATAAGCTAAACGCACAAAGTTGAAGATGCAGACTCTGTGAGAAAATGCAGACACACTATATTTCTATGCACGCATTGTCACATCCAACTGAATTCACTGATCCTATCTCTGTCTCTACTATCCCTACGTGTATATGTGCTGATATAAATTTGGTGTAATATCTAAGCTACTTAAAATTAATTTCGGATATTCAATCTTGGATGAAAATAAAGTGCATTTTATAGAAAAGATTTTTATATTTCCAGTTCCATACTATTATTACTTTTGTGTGGGGCTTTGTGCTATTTCATAGGAGTCTGATGTTGGTTTGAAGACATTTTGCATCATTCCACCTCATCTCTTCTGAAGTATGAGACAGAGTACTGTTGGTTGATTGGTTTGGTAGTGTTTTGACGATGAAAGAGAAAACTCCAAACATGATAATATGATTATCTTTCTGGGGATATTTGCAACGTGAAAATGTTTGCAGAAGGCGTCACATTATTCTTTGTGTAATAAGCATGAGAAAGTTGACTTTGTGGATGAGCTTCAAGTGAAATAAAACTTCATTTCATGATTCACATTGGATGAAAAGTCGAAAGTCATTCTGGTCTTTTCATGAAGGAGATAAAGATTCATTTTGAAAAACAATCTTTGCTTGTCTGCTCATAAAGATAATACTTGGAGGAGCTTGCAACCAACCCCAACCAAAAGCTAACCCATCCAATCAACTGGCTCTTGTCATAAAATGTGCCATATTTTTAAAATACTACCGTCCTATTTCTTTCACAAACTTTCACACTCTTTTCTTCTATGATTTTTAGGCAATAATGAAATGCTTTCTTCAAGGCAATATCATCACTCCCCTCCACCAACCACATACTGTATACTCCATAATTCCACAACGTCTTTCTCTTTCAAACATAAAATTTACTACACCATTGCAAAGAAAACTCTTCTTCTTATTCGAGCAGCGAAAGGAAGCATTTTACTTACTTGACAAACAAGATCACACCATTCAATTTACTTCTATACATACAACACACACTGTTGGTGGATTAACCAACTTATTCACTAAAGTTCCATTTCTAATTTTTAATCCTGAATGCCACTGGATCAACCTAATTTACATTTCAAAGAAATCTCAAGAAAAATTTTACATCAGAAATTTGTTTTTTCTTGAAAAATTCAAAGTTAATCTAAAAAAGTAACAATATAATTGAATATTTCAATTACTGAAGCCAAAGCCTGTATGTTGTTAGCTGGGAGATTCTTTTAGTACAACATTAAAAACCAGGAAGTGAAAGTATTTTCCAATAATCCTCCCACACTCTTACTACGTAGCAAGGCATTAAATTATTCAATCATTTTGTGCCTGGCCTTTTTTTCACTTATATACATATATATAGTGTAGTGCAGTTGTTAAATTTGCTCTCTTTCAACCTCCAATATCATTTGAACTGACGACTGACACAAGAGTTCTTGTTCAAGGAAGCTTATTGCCACAGCAAGTTTTCCATGTAGCATATCATAGAAAAAGTTCTTTGCAGACAGATTAAATTTGAAAGATTTCATGAGAAATTGAAATCCATTCCTGTTTCCCATATATTTTGAAAATGCTGGCTTGCGTTCAATGCATTTTATTATAGATTCAGCCTGGAGCTTGTTATTTCTTCTTGAGCTTCGCTTTTTACTTTTTATATTGTTAAACGTTAAGTTAGTAGTCGGGTAGCTTCTACGAGGACTTGATCTAACAATATTGTTATAATAAAACTACGAGGATGGTTAAACGGCTCTACCTTTCTGCAACTTTCCTCGGTATTTATATCTAGAAGCACATCTGTAACCATTCAGAAGTGGATCGATCGACCCTTCTTCTACTAATCCTGTCTTGGATGAGCTGTTCTTCTGCACAGTTGTTTATTCTCTTGTCTTTTCTCTTCTTTGGTGAATTGCAACATTTATTCCATAATGGACAAGTACAAAGAGTGGATAAAAAGACATAACTTTCTTGCTTTCATCGTAATCAACTAAATGTAAAATGTGATTTAAAGAAGCTCTATTCGTTCATGCTGAAAGTTGGGACAAACCCAAGACGAACAAAGAATTTCAATAAATCCGTATTACTTTAATGTTTAACCCATTTTATAGGAAATTCATCTTGGAGATAATTTAATCAAGTTGAGTTTATCCGTAGCATCAACAAAATAATCTTATCATCTTTCCTTTGCTTATATTACTTTTACTTATACGTACGTACACACACAAATCTATATGTATACCTATAGCTATGAGTTGCGTTGCTTATTGTATTCTCAGCCATTCTCTCTGGATATTTATTTATATTATATATATATATATATATATATATATATATATATATATATATATTTCTGAATTTGCCTCTTCTCGTATTTCCATCTCAATTTCCTTTCACTCTTAAACCAATTACTTACTCAGCTTCAAGTGGATTACGAAGCCAGAAGAAAACGAAGACATTCAACTTCAACTTGACAGCGCCAGACAGAGAATACAGTATCTGCGAGGATTTCCCTATTTCAGCAACAACACGGCCGATGAATCTGGAATGCAACCAAATCCGCTTTGCGAATTAGTTCTGCCAAAATAAATCAAAAGAATGCTTGTAAATTCTAACGATATTGCAAACGATTTTAGGGGTCATTGAGAACACGACAGGAAGAATTAATATGACTTTGAACATTTTACGATTCTTTGCACACTACACTCTCTTTAACTTTCTCAACCAGAATTCCCTGCTGAACATCAAGCAAACACAAGTTTTTGAACTTTACACTTTGCACGCATTTCCCCCACCAACCTCTTCATAATGGATGACAGAAACAATTCACCCTCATAAATCTTGGAAATATCAATGGAATATTTGCATCTCTAGCTCTTTATTTCTTTCTCGAGTAATTCAATTATTTTTAAAAGACTTGAAAAACTTGATAAATTAAGAACAAAACTATATAGTCTATGTTTCCGTGAAAAAGGCCTTTCCATTCATGGAATGTCGACATGGACTTGACCTCGTAGAACTTTGAGTAACAAGAAAGGAAGCCTACTTGTGTGAAACTTAAAAGACTTTAGTTTTTTGAATGTTAAAACAGTATGAAATGGTCGTAAAAAATAAGTCCTAAGTCTTCTGAAATTGTGTAGTCAATGACAATAATGAATTGTAATGTTTAACCTCTTCTGCTAGAACTAGCAGAACATGCTGACTTGTACCCTGTGGAAAAAATAACTTCTCTCTTAACCAGTTACATCTGCCACGAACTAAAATTAAAACGAAGCAAATGTGACCATATTGTACGCATACATAGTCTTGGAAAGTTTTTCTCATTTCAATTATTTTACATTTATTTCCTTATAGAGGAGGCAGAAGATTACTAAATGTCAAAAGGAAGAATGTCTCCAATTTCCGTTCAATTTATTCCAGCATAGCAGAATGAGAGCGACGAGTTGAAGAAAGCCGGCTGCTGCTCTTATCTCAATGTATGCTATATATACTGCAGAAGGTTATTACTATTATTATGATGGTATGAAAATGAGAATAAGAAAATCACTGCTACTGCTACTACTACTACTGGCATGTTACTACCAATATGCGTTAGTTGTGACTACGTTGTCTGTTGTCATTACTTTTTAAATAACTTGCTCCAAAACCCATTGCTGTATGTGTAATGTAGTGTAATAAGAATTATAAGGCTACATTCCTAATTACTGGTAGTCTAGTTAATGGAACCTATTAAATGAACGTAGAAGTAGCTTGGTTATGATGCTAGTAAAAACTACTTCCTATACTAGAGAATGCAGGAATTCTCTAGAAATCTTCTCAACCGATCTCACAAACTGACCGTTCAAAGTGCATATTAAAACTAGACCAGTTTAATTAAGGATTTTCAAACACTCTCTACTTTACATTTTGTTCCTCGTCATTTGGTGTCGGAAACAAAGCTCTTGTACTACATTCTGCTAACAGGCATTGTTGAATTTCTAAGTTCATAGTGTAAGAATTTTATTTCCTGTTCAATAGAAATTCATTTATTTTACTTTCTGACTG
>JAQFZB010000058.1:0-48697 GCA_034695165.1 Desoria trispinata
CCCGTTCGAGAGTTATCGTGCCCCCAGACAGACAGACACAAACACGGTTCCATAAGCCCTAAGGTTCGGGCTAAAAATGAAATGTATGTGCAGCTTTTTATTGAAAATTACTGGACATTTAATGCTATAATTATACAACATCCGGATCCTTTATGGAGTCAGTGACTCATTTCCATTTCTATGAATCATAAAATTCCATTAACAAAATAAAACCTGGCCCTATCTATATATTTTACTGTGAAATCAAAGTCAATATCATCATTGTGGACGTAAAAAATTACATGATTCGACAAAATTTCGTAATATTAGCTTTATATTATTTCAAATCTTAATGGAATAATGAACCGATTCAAACTGAATTCAATGGAATGGAATAACAGAGGAGTGTTTCTAATTACTTTTAAAGTCATTGCATCATATCTAATTTTCTGCATGACTCATTATATATCTGTACTCTCGTATCTTTAAGTTAATAAGTTAAAGTTGACATTGAAGCAACTGTAATTTTTGCTGGAACTCATTTCTTAAATTAAAACCCATGTGTGGGTCTGTTTTCTTGAAAAACATTTTCCCAAATCTAGTCTTGTGTACTTGAATTGAATGCAAACATCTGCGTATCTCTAAACGTCTGCTCTTGAATCGTTAAAGACAAAGACAAACAAGCAATTTAAACTCTTAAAATCATCTTTAGCATAATTTTAATCTCTTCAAACAAAATCCAATAATACTTGAGTGAATGCTTTAATAAATATTTAAATTGCAAATTTCTCTCTCCTTCTATATTTCTATTGTAATGGTAATAAAAGTTTAAAAGCCTCGTATACATATTTCTATTTAAATCTATTATTGTCATTGCCCTGTTATAGTTTAGCCCTATTGCTAATGCTATTGTGCTCATCGCTATTCATTGTTATTATACTAAAGTATAATATAATATTATGAGTAGCTCGAAGGCATTTAAATTAACGTGGTCAAACAGAACAATGCTCATAGAATCAAATAGTTTATGCATAATACTGAGTAAGTTAACTCTTAAAAGTGGTATTACAGCATTTTATTATATTCTGCTGCTATATGGTGTGAAATTGTGTACATACTGCTATAATAGTATAAGGGGTTGCTTTTATTTTAGTAGTTCTATGAAATGAAGAGAGACGAGGATTCAGAGAAATACTTTTAAACAAAATACAACACGACACACGATGGGGATGAAGTATGAAGTCATCTTTCTACAAGTCTTAAAGCTCTTTTCAATACACTCTTGGTTAAAGTAAAGGGGAACTCTACTATTCTCCTTATATTCCTACGTATTTCTTCTCTGGCATTCAAGCATTTCACGTAGTCAATTTCCCGTTCTTTAAAATATTCTATTTAAATATATACTTATACTAAATAGATAATGTATCTTGTGGAAAATTTCACACCAAATCAACTAAAGCAATAGTTTGACAATTTTAAATAGTATAATATTACTTTAGAAGATAATAGAATTTGCAGTGAATTGAGTTGACTTCCTTGTTGAAGGGTTTTTAAGTTAAAATCATCTAATCATAAAATTAACACGTATAGCAATAAGTAAATACCCACGTAAAGACATATTGACAATTTGAGATAAAAGTTTACATTCTTTTCTAGTCCAATTTGATTGAGATTTTTAATACTATTTTTTAAACGGAGAACATTAATTTCAAGAGTTGACATATTTCCGTGAATTGAAACAAATCTTCCAATATATAAATAAAATATGGATCAAGTGGATAGAACAGTTAATAATTTAGACGATGAGCATCGAAGACTGGATTTACCACATTTGCAATCGGAACATGATAAGTTGACGAATTCATTGAGTAGTGGAAGTTTAATAATTACCGATTGTGGAGGAGAATCGTCATCAAGATCTACGGGATCTTTTGATAAAAGCAATAATGTTGCTCATGCTGTGCCAACTGGTCTTAAAATTATATCTTTGTTATCTATGGTAAGTTATTCGGAATTGCATTTTAAATACACTCGTAAATTTTACACGGTTAAATGTTATATTTGTAAATGGGAATTGGAATTCCTTGTGCAAAAAGTGTTGAAGGCAATTCGGAAATGGAAGCAACAAGCAATTAACACACTAGTATTATAATCCTAAGGTTATTGTAATTAATCGTGTGAATTTTATGTAATTTTTTTTACTAGAAGGATTTTACATATAGAGAAAACAGTTCATTTTTTTTAAATTACTAAAATAATTAAAATTCTAAACTGAATTTTAAATTTCTCTATTCGAATCTGAAACCGTGTGGGTCAAGGTCAGATTGCGTTTAGATTTTATTAGCCTTATAATAATCTTGATTGCTCGTCATGGATTATGCATCTCCGCATGTTTGTGAATCATCCACAATAATATAATCTGAATTATCATCAGCATTGTCTACAATAGTTCTTCCGACACGTAATAGTTCTGCCTATGACGTATATTGTAAATACTGTATACCTATTAATCTTTACATAGTAATTATAGTTTCCTTCATAATATTATTTTATTGGTTAGAGATATTAATTACAGTATTGTTCTAAATTAAAATTACATGTTATAAACTTTATATTTCAGACAACAGCCATAATCCTGATAGCTGCAAGTGGAGTCCTTCTATCAAAAACGCATGATACGCTTGTAAAATGGCTGAAAGCAGCGCCTACAACAATGAGTCTTTTGGCGCAAGTCAACACCTTACTTGGGGGTACAACGGGCATTGTTGAAGAAGTTGAATCACAAGAGAAATATCTGAAAATTCTTATAACATGTTCTGCTATTCTTGTTATCACTGGTTTGGTCCAATTATTATGTAATGTTTGGTTCTTTTGTAGAATGAATGCTCTATGTGTCAGACGATGTATGACAAAATCTGAGCAATTCTTTTGTGGTATTTAATAATGTTCATCTCCTCCATTTTATTACACAGAGAGTCTTTAAAACTTTAACCGTCCAGCAGAAAAAGTTCAAGGGAAATGCAGAATTCAATTAAAAGTACTTATAAAAACAAAAAAAGTACTTACAATAATATATTATGCAAGAAACAGTTGTATTATAATTTTAGTATCTAAAAATGACTGAAACAATTAGTTGATGATATTGTGTTAAGTTTTGATATTGTCTTGTCTAGTAAATAGTACGTAGGTCGGTAGGTCTGAAGTTCATTTTTAAGATGTTGTTGGGTTAATTTTTCTTCAAATGACAATCCTCATTCTTTATACAAAATACAAAACGTGTCAAATAAGTTATTTAAGAAATTATCCACTTTGAGATTACACGAGAAAAAGGAGAGAAATACAAAACTTGGCGAATTGATCTCATATATTGTATATATGCGAAAACTGTTTGTGAATGTAGACATGTAGAGTATTTAATTTACAAGTGTTTTAAATTAAATAATAGAGTAATTAAATCCATTATTAAATATTGACAATTACATTTGAGATTATCAAACAATCGAATTGTGAAACAAAGTGACGAATTTTACTAATTATGAGATTAAAATATTGTGATTTATAATTTGAGACATCATTATAATAATATAAGAATAATAATTTTAAATTGCCAAAATTTTCATATGTTAATTAATTGCTGATTTTGTATTGTCCATTGTGTATTGTAAACTGTAAACGTAAGTATTTAGTAGGAAATAGTATAAAATCAAAATGCAATATATCGATATTCTTCCTCATGTAATGTACTACTACACAAACGACTGAATTTAGTTAATCCATTGTATTATTCAGCAATTTTTTTAATATTACATTTGTTTTTACTGATACTGATTATGATGCTATTTGTTGTAATTTTGATACTTTCATATGTACAAGCGTATAAATAGCTAGCTGCTGCTTTTATGATGATTTTTAAAGCAATAAAAATAAAATCGAATATGAATGTGTATTAATTTGAAGTTTCTTAGAAAATGAAGGCATTTTATATCCATCTTTGATTTCAGTTCTTTATTGAAAGTGTGACTAGAAATATATCGAAGCTTAATTAGAATTATTTAAGATATGATATCCTATACCCTTTTACGATGAGTATTTGTTTTAAACTCCAACAGGCATCCCACAACTCCCATATGAGGGTTGGTTGTGTAACTTTAAGGGTTTGTTCTGTTTTATTTAGCATTTTAAATTATAATCCTTGTCTGGTAAATATCGTTTTTCAGAATGTTTACATATTCATCAATTCCTTCATTTGAGTACCCCTTCATTTTAAATTTGATCCTTTCTAAAAGAAAGGAGGGAAAGGATGAGCTTCCAATTTTTTAATTTTTAAATCTTTACTATTGAAATGAGTTAAGAGTTAAGAAGTGTAATGAACCGCAAATCCAGCTCCAGTCATGGTTGCATTATTGTAGTAAATAGTGAATGTTGTTACAAAATGTTGTTACTTGCTGTACATGAAGCACTTGTTTTTAATTTTATTACGGGAAGGCATCCAGCAATGCAAGGCTTGGTTTAAACATCAACTTTATATTCATTAATTCATATGCACACAATGCACTGGGAATATTAAAACATTATTACAATTGTACAACATTATAATATTACAAAGATCTTAGGGGTGGTTGATGACCATAATAATAATAATAATAATAATAACAAAAGCAATTGATAACGGACACCAACAACGAATAGAAAATTTTGATTTTCTTATTTAGGCTTCATTCATAAAAAGAGTTAAATTGTAAAACTTTTTAATTGCTTCTGTGCTGTGTTGGATATGTGCTTGTTTTGTAGTTTTACTGCTAGTTGATATGATATGATGACTGACAATTTAGTAATTTTATGTGAAGTGATGTGATACAAGCAATTAATTGCAACTACTCCTCCTCATTCGTAATATTCTATGACATGTTATGTTTTTTTAACATGATTGTTGTTGAAGAGATGTACTTCATTGAGTCACTCAATTGAAGCTTAATTATAATGATATCTATCATAATCCTACAATGACTAATGAGAAAAATTTCTTCATCCATCTGCTACACTGTGGATACTGACCCCATATACGACCTAATAGTACTACGTCAAAGAAAAGAAACACCGGCATTTAGCAGATTCTTTTTACTAATACTAATAAAAAGAAAGTAAATAAGCAGCAGGAGTGGATGACTAACCATCTAATAACCTAAGCAATGATGTCAGCTTCGTCTTCTCATGAAGGGGCAAAAAATTTAAGTGCTCTAGATATTTTTATTTTCATCATAGAATGTAATGCGATTCATATTTAATTCTTCTCTAATTCTTATGTCATGAGGGGCTATTTTTGGCACTGGAATACAATTTTCCATAAAAGTCAATTGGCAAATATTTGAGGATGCCACTCCCGTGTAAAATCTCTTAAAAATCTGAAGGTGACAGGATCCCAAACGACCACGCTCCTTCTTCTTCTCAACATTTTCTAAAAGTCTAAAAGCCTTGACAAAAATGCTAATTCTAATGGAGTATTTTTTTAGCACAATGAGATGAGTCATACGGACGGACAGAATAATTCACAATGGTCATCTGCTTCATTCTTCATAGCATAATAATATTTCATGCTAAGTAGCATTTAACTAGGATTACCACGAATCCATTGTAAACTCTAATGAAGCACGTATCATTTGGACATGTTCAACAACGGAAATTTGACAAAGCGTGTAAGATTTGCTCTTGAAAATTCAAAGTCTTATTCTTTCAAAGTTTCCAGTCTGGAACATGGATACATGGTTTCTATCTGTCTTCAAGAGGGTATTAAATTTAAAAGAGTTTATGCCTGACCCAATATTACTCTACTCAAGGAATAGACTTGAAAATACTAATGTACTAGTATAGATTTTATGTTTTATGTAGTGGCTGTATTTTAAAAGTGGTAGAAATCGGTAGAAATCAACCCCTATAAATTATTGAGAAGGAAAGAAACAATAATTTCTTTCAACTTATGAACCTTTTGTATACAATTAAGAGTTGTTTAGAGTTGTGGTGTTGAGAATATGGATTTTCGAGTTAACATCTTCTTATGAGACTTATAGTGTTTTAGTATAGTAGTGAGTAAAGAATAAATGTGAGTCACACAAGATTTGAGAATTTTCAGCTTCAAGCTTCAATTGAGATTCTCAAGTTGGTCAGGAAGGAGGGTTGGTTGCTGAATTCTCCCATAATACATAGAAGATAGAAGACAGTCAGTGAAAGAACCTCTTCTTTTTGTATTCCATATAATAATTGTGAATTTTTATAAAGGGATGGGTGAAAACCGGTCACATAATCAAAAAGATCGTTTTCTTATAAGCAAAACCACTAAATAAGAAAAGTATCCCATATAGCTGAAGATTGTGTCATTTAGCAATTAGCTGAATTTACTAAAAGCTACACTGAAGATAAGGTGTATTGATTACCGTATTTTATATTGATAACATCAACATTCCAATTTAAAGTGGAAGACATTATTTTAGTGGTAAGTGCATTTTATTTTTTATTAATTTAATTATCATTTATTTTAACCCTTAATTGTTAATTATTTAAAAACCATCTCCATTTTAATTGAGGACTCTTAATTGGTTTCAATTCAAAGGCCAATGGCATTTGATTTTGATTTTTTTTAAACTTGAGACAACTTATTATTAGCAGCGTATGACATGACAGACGGAAATGAATTGACTGCGACTTGCATGCAATGTAAAAGAAGAAGCTCTTTTACTTCTTCTTTCGTTAGTTTTGCAAAATTCCCATAAAAATTTTGAACTTGAAAAATTCTGACATGCAAAGGTAAATGTAAAGTGTAAAAGTGTTATTCTCTCTTAGTTATTATTTTATGATATCATAAAATCATAAAAATGTGCTTCTGGTAAAAGAAAAAGGAACTCGAGAGAGAGTCTGCGGAACCCTCTCCCACCATCCTCTGCCGAAAGCTAACATTTATTTTATGCACATGTTTTGCATCAACTTATAACTACTTAAAACATCTCTGATATTTTTTTCATAAAATTCCTATATGCTTCAACGTTCTTGTTCATAGTTCATAATTCGATAGAGAATGACAGAATTCTAATTAAAAATGTATGCATATGTCATTGAGATTTGAGATTGAATTCACATGTATATGGTTCTAAAGAATTAAATCATATTAATTATTGTACTGTTTTAAAATTAAGAATCTTTGAGTTGATGATAATTTCTAAGCTGGACTATCATTGCACCCTAAAGAAGACTTTTGGAAACCTGCTGAAAATTAAGTGAGCACGACATTAATGTTAAAAATCTTTAGCAAAGAGTTCTTTTCATCTTCATCTACTATTTACCTGGGTTGAGAATATCAGCAGGAGATTCACATATTATAATATAACAGTTGGACATGTATAAAATGAACACGAAATCTAGGATTGTAGATATTTTTTTCAAAGAAGAAAATATGTGCATCATGTTTAAAAATGTAATTCTTATAATAAGAAAACCAAGGATGCTTATATTATAACCACACAAGATAAGTTGTTATTACCGGTTACCACATTCTCTCTCCTGTAACTCATAAACCACCATTACACTACTAACTGCCAGCAAAAGTAGTAGTGGGTTGGCAATCAACTTAAAATCGTGGGTATAATAATCTTGTGTACACAAATATAACTGCAAAATATTTCTATCAATAATATGACAATCAGACGGTTCAAAAACCTTTTTATCAATAACCTATAAAAAAAGCTACATTTTTTATTTAAATCTAAATAAACTACTATAATGTTGTACAAAGCTTTAGAGATTTGACAAAAAATGCATACGACATGGGGGATGTAAATGTACATTATCAAAATGGGGATGGGGATGATAGGACGAAATTATAGATAGGAAAACTGGTTAATTGTAAAATAGTAAATCTCTCAAGAAGATATTATTGCGTGGATTAGATTATTGGATTGGATTTATGAGTTCGTTGAAGGATCCGATGAGAGAAATATGATGATAAGGTTAAAAAATAAGATCAGATTATAATCCATTGTTCCAATATCATTTGACATGAGGCGTGATAAATAACTCAATACTACTACTGCCAAGGGTTCTAAAATTTTCTAAAATCCATTTAATACCTATAAGGTACTTTTTAACTCTTTTGGTATGCAATGTGTACGCAACACATCCCACAATAATGAAATCTGCCATGTAAAAAAAAAGAAAAATCTTCTGAAACGAGATAGTAATGTGTAGAGTCGGCAACTATTTGATGCCAGTTTAGCGGATGTCAGTTGGATCTTTCTGACATTGAATATTAAAATTGCATTGTTGAGAATGTATGGGGATTTGAAACAATGTTATTTAAATTAGATGACCAACCGTGCATAACACGAGAGCGGATGGATGTTGATAGGACGGGTTCATATTTTATACCTGCCTGTGAAATATGATGATTGCAGATTGCAGCAAGCAGGGATTTATTTAATGAAGATGTAATTAATATTTTGTTTCGTTGGTTTTGAAAGTAATTGTCACTGAGACTCTGTACCCTAAGGTAAGAGAACACTAACTAACTGTAACTGGTAAAAATACCATTTATCATATAGTATAGTAAATTAGTTTTAAAATAAAATTACAAAACAACAATAATAATAAAATAGTCGTGAATTTTATTTGAGTTGTGAATATTTATCGGGTATTGGTATTGTAATATTCGCCTTAGGTTAGAATACATTGTTATTTTTTGGAACTTGATTGTCTGTTTGAAAGTTATGTGTCCGAGGATAGTGTTGTGACCCACCCTGAAATAATAAAAATCCTATCTCTTTTACATTCGTTGTTACAAATAATATTATAAAAGGGAGGGATTCATTTGGTGCAATAAGTAAGTATAAGAAGTAATAAGAACATCTTGGAAGTGATTGATTGATAAGTTCATTTCAATTCAAAAGAAAGTTCAAATAAGTCCATGCTCCGAGCTCTACATTCTATAGTATCTGAGAAGCTTTAATGGATTTCAGTTTTATCTGGATTAAAACTGAATTGAAAAACACATACATTAATTTACTAAGAAAGGTAAATAATTTTTGGGAGGAAGTATTTCCATATTATTATTAACATTGACAGGTAGTAAATATTTTCATGATAATTCGGGTGGAGTGAAATCATCTTTTAAGGTGTTGGACAAGGATGAAAGCTCTATAATTATTATTTTTAAGGCCTTTCCGACAAAAAATAGTAAATAAGTTTGTTGTTATTTTTCTAAGAAGTGAAAAAGAAATAAATTACTCATTAGTTTGGCATCATTTAATTACTTTGGGGTGATAATAGAATGAAAAACAAGAGAAAATCAATAATTTTAGAGATATTTTCCCCATAAAATATTGAAAGTTTTAAAGCTTTGTAAAATTAACAGCTTTGTTTTCTGTAAAGCTATTGGGATTTTCCCTGATCATTGCAATTATAGCTGTTTTTCTGCGTGTCTTGCTTCTTCTAAAGAGATAAATTCAATCTGAATGTCAATAAACCACCAACAAGCAAAGCAACACTGCAGAAGATGATAATGTTTTGTGTTATTAGATTGTGTGACCAAATTTGCTGTTTTTGAACACCTCTTTTTAAGGACATCATCACATCAGAGGATTAAACTATGTAGAGTTTTATAAATCCAAATAAGTGCAAACTCTGCTATAAATCTAACAAGGGAGAGGGAAAAAAATGAAACACTTCACTCCACAGCCAGCTAAATATTTATTCATGATATTTTTATAAAATTTTGGCAAGGGAAATAAACATTGTATTTCAAAAGTAGTTTTAACAAAACGTTTACAAAAAATAAAATATTCTTACCTGTTGATAAATACTTGGCTTTGGCTGATTATGGGCCAACAAGATTCATAAGAGTTGAGAAGATGAGACTGTATGAGTATAATTTGCATTAGATTTTAGTCATTTGAAGCAGATAACATTTGATTCATATGGCACCAACAACTCACATCATTACCACCATCCAACAGAAAATAATGAAAAGTTTCTTCTTTTTCTTCAATTCACAATTCTCTTTCTTTAAATTTTAAATTGAAAATACCAAACGTGCAGGAAAAATTCAAGGTTCATCGGGCAACAACATACGATTAAAGTACTACGAGGTTTGGCTTTGAATGGGCAAAATCATGTAGAAATGTATTATAAATTATAAAATGTTTGATTTTTTTAACTTTCTATCGGATTCATTCTTAACATTTCTTTACCCTTCATTGGACTGCATACAAATTAAGAAAATTAAATTCACTTTGAGCTTTGCATTTCTCTCTGTTGCATCAACTACTCTGCCATAGTACTAAACTGCATTCAAATGGTAAGAACACGAAGGCAGGAGATGAGGATTTGTAAGATTGGATTAGTCAGCAGAAAAAAGTTGTCAGCTTTCATTGTTTGAATTGCACTTGACTGACTTGCCCAACCAAACAGACTGAGATTGATGAATTAATGAAATAGCAATAAATGAATGCTTCTTTGCAGTTTGTATTACTATTTTGACTTTGACGCTTAATCAACCAACTAATTCAACCTAAACTGAAGTCAGGTAGTCTGACACAAGTCAACTGAGATTAAGAGATCAAATATCAAATACTTAAAAATTCAGTAATGGATGAAGTACTACCTACATTCATTTGTATGGGGGAACGTCCCTGTCTTATTTTTTTCCTTGCTTAAGATATTTTTTAAAGCCCAATGAATTCTATAGTGGTAATTAATTTGCAAAGCACATGAGCACACTTGTAAAATTGACCAAAGACGTTTGACATTGACATTGGACAATAATGGATTTAGACATATAAAGGTCATATTATACAGTTATGGAGAATGGGAAATAATAGTAAATGATATCATGGTTAATTTAATTTTACTTTTACTTGACCAGCCCTTATTTGGATTTGTTTTTTTTCTTTCCAATAGATTGTGATGTCGATACCTCTGCTGAAGGTATAGACCGAAGGTTTAAGCTAACAAAAAAAAAACGCTCTTACTTATTAGTGAATCATCAATCTTTAAATCTTAAAAACAACAAAGCAACTCAAGGTATAAATCTTTGCTCAAGTGGTATAAGCAACACTTGAGAATTTAAGGTCTATTTGCAAAGTGAAAATAAGAATAAAGTTCCACGAAATTTACTTTCGGTTGAATCGTAAACCGGAGTTCTTTTTTAAAGAGTTTTTATTGTTCTCAACATGGATTTTTAAGTGCACCTGTTTCGCAATAATTTTCAGCTACTATTGACTATTACTACTACTACTGGAGCAGTTGAAGAACAATGAACAAAGGATTTAAACTAGGGTGAGAACAAGAATCTACTGGGGTAGTAGTAGTAAATGATTCTATTATATGACAAGAAATAAAAAGTTCTCAGAAAAGAAAATGAACCTCGTCTTAACTAATGCTATTAACTGCACCAAAGTAAAAGAACACGTAAAAAATAATAAATCAATTGAATGTTGTGCCAAACCAAAATATAACTAAAGTGAATGAATGACATTTTCCCCTGACAATTAAAAAAGCCAGCTTGGGCCTTGTAATGCCTATTATGAGTATGACTCAAGCAATTTATGATGAATTGAACTGTGATTAAAAAGTATTCAATATTAATAAGAATCTGCATTTGCTCATTCTTCCATTGAACTCAGTGTTGTGTTATTCGTTACATGTTCTTATCAAGAACGTCAATGCCATAAACTCCATATAATTATAATCTTCCCTTTTACAAGATAACCCTTTGAATACGAGTATAACATTTGTTATCATTATTATCAACATCATCATGAGCGTCAAAAGTCGTATATTGCAATTTCAGCAAAATACTTCAACCCCTTCTACCAATGGTAATGGTGGTGGTATAATTGCCAATAAAATCAGTCTTATTAATGTCAATAATCATAGTCATAATTCAAACATTCATAATAACAACGTGGTGGTGAGTAATACTGGATTTACAAAGAGTAATAATAATACAACTACAATAAGTGTTAATAATAATTCTATAAACAATTGCAACACTAATAAAAACAATAATTTATCATCGCAACAGTTTACTCTTCCCGTTCCAATTCCTCCCATTCTGATTAGACAAAGTGTCGTGAGTTCAAATACCAATAATAGATACAACAACCATATTGTCTCTCCTCCTAGTAATACTAATAATCCAACAACTTACGGAGGAAATATTAAACCTCATCATCATCATCAACAAGTTCATGATAACCATAATAATAATCAACCACATAAACATAACCACAGTCAGATCAATCGCCCCACAAGTATCAATATTAGTACTGGCACCAGCAGCACTTCTACAAATATTGCTGGAGTATTGAGGAAAGTTGAGACAACAACGGAATTAAAAAATCCCAATTCTAATAAACCCCATATTGTTAATGGGAATAGTAAAACAACTGGATCTATTTTAGTAGCCTCACCAAGTAAAACTGATCAATTGAGAAATTTTAATAGCTTCAATAATAATAATTGTAACAACAACAACAGTGTCAACATGAGCAATGGTAATCCTCCAGTCAATCGAGCTACAAAGCCGACACTAATGAATAAAAAAGCAAGTATGACCATAAATCTAACAAGTGGGTCAAATAATGCTACAACTACCAATGGAAATGGACAAGAGACATTATGTTCTCAGCAAAGACCTAAATTTGCTAGAAGTCCTTCAAATTGTTCTACGCCTGCACGGACCTTATCATCATCATCATCATCATCGCCTAGTTCAGCTATTCCAAAACCATTCGGAGGATCCAATGGAGCATTACATAATGTAGTGAATGGGAATACTAGCAGTAATTTGACAAAGAAATCTCCAACAGGAAGTAGAACCCAGACTCCTGTAACAACCCCCACTTCTGGAGGAAGAAATCCAGCTGAACTGCTCATGTCGCACGGTTTTGGTTCATCTTCATCAAGACTCTATGGGGGCATTGGATGGAAGGAAAAATTTGAGGATAGTGAAAAGAAACGCAATCATTTGGTCAATTTAGCACAAAAAGGTATATAATCTGAAAAACTGTAATATGATACTTTTCTGCATAATGTTAATATAGCATCATGCAAAACAAAACTAATTATACGAGTCTACATTGCATGATAAACATGATTCATGGGAAAACATTTAAATTATTATTTGCTCTTTTTAAAACAAAGTTTAATGTACTCTTATGATGATATTCTTTTAGCTACACGGGATTACGAAGAGTTACGTCGACGATATCATGATTTGTATTCTGATAATGAAAAGTTAAATAGGAAAGTCGATTCTGCCACTAATCAACTTGATAGTTTACGAAAAGGTAAGGAAATATAAGTTTAAGAAAGATGATTTAGTTTTGTTTAAACATTTGTTCTAAAATTCTAAAAATCCTTGTTCTTCTTTTATTGCAGCATCAGAGAAAGTTTACGACGATTACTATAAATTGAAAAAGAGATACGAATCAGAAAATAGAGAAAAGTCTGATGCATTGACAAGAGTTGATCAGGTAATTTCCAGATTTAATTTTTATCAAATCATTGCATTAATATTATTCTATTATCAAATGAGAACATCTTATTTCAAAATCATTTCACAATTTGACTAAGAAAATCAACCATGAAATGAGTTGACAAGAAAATAAGTGTTGAATTGCAAAATGACAAATGATATTTGAATGATAAAATACTTTTATGTATTGTATTTCGTTAGGTTATTGTAAATTACAAATTGAGATTTGAAATTTATAATTCGTTTACAGTATAACAAAGAGAATCGTCGCCTTAAAAGACAAAGTGCAGCTTTGATGATGCAGATAAATGATCCGACGAGCTTAGCAAGTGCGTTTGATGCTGTCTGTGAGACAGATAGTGCTGAAAATGATAAAGAGATTTTATATCTTAGGGGTCGTGTACATGGTGCGTTTAAATATCATTTAATAATTTAATAATATACCATGTTTAAAAAATAATCATTAAAAATCTGTCTTATTTAATTTCAGAACTTGAGACTAAAGTTGTTGATTTGGATAGTGAGCTTGAGAAAATAAAACTGACGGAATTTGAAAGTCAAGAATTGGCAATGCTTATGAATGACTCTGTAAATGCTGAGAATCATAAACTAAAAGAGCAGCTAACTCAATTGGATGTCGAAAGTCGAAAAACGCTTAGTTCCCTTGAAGATGTTACTTTTGAATATGAAAATTTAAAAGCTAAATTCATTGTCAATGAAGAGAAACTTGCCGCTGCTGAGATGGAGCTGAAAAAAGTGCGTTTAGTTTTCTATTATGAATTATGGTACCATGCAGTTGTTGAATGAAATTCTAATGAGATTTTAAATACTTGTTTCAGATTATGAATGAGAAAAATATTCTACAAAGACAAAGTCTTGTATTTATGAATGACGCCATGGACAATAGACTTATGGATGCTTTGAATCAAATTGGAGATTTACAGACTGCGATGGAAGATCAGAAACAAAAGTTTGAAGCTCAATTGGAAGAGATCCAGGTAATTAACTGCTAAAATTAAATTATTCCAAAAAATCTTGCACCTGTATTTAAATGTTATTTTTCATTTTATACAGAATCAACTTACAGAAAAAGAATCAGAAAGTGATTCTCATGAAATTGGAACTGCAGCAAAAATAAAATCTCTGGAAGAACAAGTTGAGAGCTTAAGAAAACGGGCGGAAGTTGCAGAGCAGAAATTAGAAGACATGCCACAATTGTCTGATGTAGCTCCTCCACCACCACCACCACCCCCTCCGATGAGTGGCTTAGGACCACCACCACCCCCACCACCTCCAATGATGATGCCCAACATAATGACGATGGGGGCTGGTAATGGAAATACACTTAATAATTCTCTACAATCTGCAATGGGAACTCTGAGAAGAACATCTCCGAATTTGGATCGATCAAATGGTTCCGATCGTGAGAATGGAACACCTCCAAATGGACTAACTTCTTCTCCACAGATTGATGATGTTATCTCTCAGATTAAGAAAGGAATCAAATTAAAACCAATGGACAGATCTCTCTCAAGAAAGGTACCTTATTATTAAGCTAATATGGAATTTATCTTTATTAAAATTAATTTATCATTTTAGCCAACCGAACTGCCGAAAGAACCTCAGGAAGACTCTGCTGTGGAGGAAATGCGATCAATTTTAAACAATTTGAGACGAAGAAGAGAAATCCAGTAAAATTAGGAATTATAAGACGACGTGGACAGTATTTTTAACGAAAAGCTTTATCGATTCATTCAGTATAAAAAAGACATGGTGGTGTATTAATTCATAATCTCCATTGTTAAATACTATTTATTAATTAAAACACATTTTAATTGTATATAAGGAAGTTAGCTCATTCCAATAACTGTATCGTTGACAGTTTTATACATTTTATTAAATTGAAATTTTAAACGATCTTTTGAAACAATAAAATATCGCTTTTAACAAAATTTTATAATGGTGTTGCATTTTCGAACTTGCAAGCTAATATGGTCCTAAGCCAAAGGCAAATCCATAGGAACTTTTTACAACACTTCATTAGCAGACTATAAAATTTTTAAAAGTTATTACAGAAACTTTTAATCTGCATACTTTTATACATCGAACATATAAACCTTGACTATGATAGGCCCAATTGAATTAATTCAGAAGGAAACATTAGAGAACATAATATTTGCAGTTGTCTGGTCTGAATGCTTAATAATAATATGGATATTTTTGCGTCAGGTAAAATCCCCCACGTGCTAATAAAAACTCTTTTAATTTATTATTAATTCCCTTTCAGATTAAATTAATATCCAATCAAAGTACATTTCCTGTAGAATTAGAAGAATTCAGAGAATATTATGATCAAGTCACATTTAATGATTCTGGAGAATACATGAAAGAACGTCTTGTGCAGCAAATATTTGTAAAATTTGGCAAAGCTGTAATTATAACGGTATGTATTATTTATGATGACATAATTTGAAGTTTCATGATCTCCTAACCTGAGGCTATGGATTCAACTTAAATTATTACTGCAACAGATTACAATTAAAACCCACGCTATTTACAAAATCTGGGAGTTTGCTGGTTATCTATCAGACGGATTGAATTTTCAATTTTTTCAAAATATATTTTACTTGCTTTCATGCATCGTGATTTACAAAATCCTGCAATTCATACCAGAATATTGGAACACTGTCATTGAAAGAAATCATGGCTTTTATAATGCATCAATGACAGTTTGGGCACGACAATATATACGCCATACGTTCTTTAAATTGCTTATTACACCATTCGTTGAAAGATTAGCTATGACTGGACTTTCGGTAATAATATTTATGGAACTATTTTATAAGTAGTATCAGTATAAACATATATTACGTATAAGCTGATTTTAATGTAGATGCTAATGGTCCTGGTGAACGAGGGCTATTGGATTTCATTAATTTGCCTGGGAATTCTTTTCTGGATAACATTTCCAACTGTCTGCGTCATGTACAGTTTTTCAAAGAAACGCGTTTATCGAAAACTTCGTAAAGGAGAACTTAAATTCAGACTACAAGCTCTTGCAGATCGTGTTGGATTTCCTAGACATTCAATCCGTGTACTCACAACGAGTAAATCTAAAGTCCATCCAAATGCTTTTAATTATAGCTTCATGTTCTACAGTAGACTTGTCATTTATGATTCATTAATCAATGGGAAGGTTTGTGGGAAACCGCATGAAGGGTTCAAATTAAATTAATTTCTATTTTGATAGGGAGCAAAATTGGAACCAAAACATATCGAAGCTGTCGTTGCTCATGAACTGGGACATTTTTCCTCTTCTCATTCAGTAATCAATGTTACGTTTTTGGATGTTTTAATATTATTGATAATTGGAAATATGATGTGGCTCCTACGTTGGAGCCCAATGTATGAAATTTTTGGTTTCCAAAATCAAATGACGACACAGGATGAGATGACAAAGCTTTTGGCTCCAGGAATGACGATACTTCAGATGGTTGTGATATCCTTCCCCACACAAGTTAGCATCATATATTATTACCACTGCACTGAAGTGAAAGTACATTAGTAAATAGCATTTTTAAATTTTCATGCAGATTATACAAACATTATTTAGCAGCATTGTAGTTCAAAGGCTGGAAATCAAAGCTGACAATTTTGCAGTCCAGCTTGGCTACGGAAATGATCTTCAAGAAGCATTAGTTAAAATAGCTAAAGAAAACTGTGAATATCCACAAGAAGATTATTTCTTCTCTATTATAAATTCATCCCATCCATGTCTTTTAGATAGGATACGAAATGTTAAGGAGCTTATGAAGGAAATTAATTAACCATGATACCAAACTGTAATAGTAAAGAAATAAAAATGGAATTCAAACTATAAATTTATTTAAAAAATATAAATTTAAATTAATTTGATGTTCGGTTCTGGTCCCACAGCTTTGTTTTCGGTAGTCGTTGTCTTTAATGTCTCAGAAGTAGACGACATTTTCTCCAATTGTTTCTCAATTTTTGTGAATCTATTATCAATCATTTTGAAATTTCTTTTCCAGCTCAAAACAACTTCTTCAAGATGACGAAGGTTAAAGTCTAAATTCGATACCTTTTCCTCCAAGTTTCCTGTATTCATTATGGATCGAAAAAATCTACAGAGATAATTTTTTTTAATATTTATGATTTACATACCTACAGATACTTCATAATCTGTATTAGTTGCATTATTGATTGGAAACGGAGTTGGAATTTTTTGAATGACCTATTAGATTAAATAAATATATAGAGATTTTAATAAATTGATTTAAATTTTTGTAGAATATCCAGTAATTAATTACCAGCATGGTTTCACAATCTACCTTTGAAATCAACGGGATTAAAATAAGTAAGCCAAAGACAAATGCTGTAATCACAAATGAAAGACGACAAGCTTTTTTGGAAAATGTTGAATTCATATTTTTTAATTTTACTATTACTACTGGGCTGGACAAAGACAAGGAATTTTCAGTTGCGTTTTAAGGAATAGAATAATATATTGATATGACTGCAAATTGATTGTATTATTCATAGCAGACATTGTTTCTCCAGTCAACGGTGCATAATTAACACATTTTTGTCCTCTCTGCTGAAACACTTGTTGGAATATAATTAGCAATCAACATTAAATATAGAATATTTTTATTATTACATATGAATGTTTGAAATATAAATTACTTTTATTCGCGTTTAATAAAATAACGTTGACAAATTTTTTTATCTTGAATGTCACGAGCACGACATCCTGATTTAGTTTGATCGTACATGATATTGAAAATAACATGACTATAGAATTGTTGAAATGAAATGACATCCTTTATATAATACATCTTTCTATACAATTTTATCCTTGAAAACGCACCTGGAATGAATTTATAATAGCTTTTTATAAAACTTGAAATCAATCATTTATCAACTCCCCATATTACAGCAAAGTTGATAGTTTTCCTTCCAGAGTGAATCATATTTTTCCAAAATGGAAGATCCAAAAGAGTACGACACAATTAAAACCACAAATCCAAATTTCTCAGCTATTTATGATAACGCTGCAGAATTTCTAGTAAAGTCCCTAGCTTGGAAGGATGGTGATGTGGTCATGGATTATGGTTGTGGTTCAGGTCATTTTGCATTCAACTATTTGGGAAGTATTGAAAAATCATTAAAGATTTATGGCGTTGATATTTCTTCAACAATGGTTGAATTTGCCAAAAGTAATTATTCAAGAGATAATATTGAATTCAGTGTGGGAAACATTCTGGACAATGAAAATTGGACTTTTTTGTCCAGCTCTGTTGATAAATTTGTATCACATCTTGTGCTTTGCTATATTCAGGATTACAAGTGAGTAATAAAATATATTTTAATTGTTGATTTGTTAAAACACGAAGGAATGTGATATTTTAAGAATTTTAATTTTAATAGGTCTTTCATCAGTAGTATTTACGATCTTATGAGACCTGGAGGTCAAGTTGCCTTTCTGGTTCCAATATCAAGAGCTTATGGAATTCCATACAAATTATTCTCTGGAGAAAAATGGTCAGAATATGAGAAAGCTGAGAAAAGTAGAATTGCAAGTTGGGTTTATGAGATTGAAAATGGATTCCCAGATTTTAAATCTGAATTTGAATCTCAAGGATTTAAAATCAAAGAATTTGAAATCGAAGACTCTAAATTGGGTTTTGAAAATCTTTATGGATTTTGTGGTAAGAATTTTAGATTTTAGATGTAGAAAACAAAAGAGCTAGAAAAATCATTTTTAATGTTTAATAGATTTCCTAAGTGTCATCTCAGCTTCTGCAAGCAGAGTGCCAAAAGAACGAAGAAAAGAATTAATGCAAGATTTGGAAAGTACTGCAATTGATTATCTGACGATAACATCCCCATCAAACGTAGCAATTGATGTGGATTGGAAATTTTTGAAAATTGTTGCTGAAAAATGAATTCATTTTAAAATGTAAAATCTAAAATTGATTAAAATTAAAGTCTTTTTCAGGAAGTAACTAAAACGTGTGCGATTAGATATTAGTATTGCTTATTAATGACCCTTCTTGACCATGAATGTTTTAGAGATATCAGATTCATTTACCTTAATCCTAAATCAAGTATATACATCAATCAAAAGATGAGTAATAAATATGACGTGCGTTTAATAAGATTTGAATGATATATCTTAAAATCTAATGTACGTTAATTATGGTAGATTATTTTTATTGTTTGGAGGAGTGCCGAGAAGGAATGAAAAGTCTGTGAAATGAAAATGGACAAAATCGTGACATCCTTGTTGTTACTATTATTAAATCTCTCAACAGTTCCAAGCTTTTAAACTCGTCTTCTTCTGCTGAATTAATCCTTTGAATTTTTACATACTTAAAAAAGTTACAGCTCATTGTTTCTCACAAATCATGCAGTATCATCTTAATTTTTGCTATTTATATTCTTAGAACTCTAACACAATCACAAGCACTTTTAGATCATCAGATCAAGAGACTGCTGGACATTTAGTATTTTGCTTTATAACAATCCTCGCAACCATACAATTGATACAATACCCCGTCGTTCTATTTCAATTTAAATGAAGAAAAATCCTCAGAATAATAATTTTGAAGGTTATAGAGAAGAGGATAGAATTAAGTGAATCTGAAATACGCATTATGCACCTCATGTGTTTCTGTTTCATAATAAAAATGAAAAATGCATTGATTTGTATTTGCAGGTGGTCTGAATTATTGACAAGATTCATTTCATTCCTTAATTTGGAAAAATTACTTTCTAGAATTTTCCATTACCAATGTATATCTGCAAAAGCTTTAGAAATTTCTCATGTACATAATTTGTTATTCTTCTATTTGAAGTAAATTGAATGACTTATATAAAATGCGGTGAAAAAAATAGTCTCATGACTAACGACTAAAAATAAACATCTCACGATCAGTCTCGTATTTTGTTTATTATTTAAGTTGTATATATTCCTAAATTCTTTAAAATAATAATTTCAATTTTAATGCCCCATATAAATTAATACATCTAATTTAAGCTGCCAATTTATTTATCTCAATAGAATTGCTGTTGTTTTCTTTTATTCTGAATTACAAATTACAATGGACTATTAATGGGATAATTGGGAGCAATTTTAGAATATTTTGGCGTCACTCCATCATAAAATATATTTCAAGAGATAATAATAGTATATGATGTTATTATAACGACATTGAAATTGAATCTGTACACACATACAAACAATCAAATCACAATACTTTATCTCTAAAGGGGAAAAAATTATCTCTTTGATCACAAAAAGACCAAATCATCTCAATTTCATGACTATCTTAACCTTACATGGAATCCCACCATCAAAGATGTGGAAAAACATTTTTGATTAATTATTCATTTTTCTTGTCCCATATATTTATGTACAATTAAATTTAAAGTGGTTTTTAACTATTTATAATCCATTTATAATAATCCATCCCATATAGTGTCTGACTGAATATTCAATTGAAATCGAGGAAGAAATCACCAAAGCATGAAATCTGTCTTAAATACTTATCTTATACTTAAATACGTAAAAGCAAAAAAGGATTTCGCTCATTTTTCTCAAGTTATATGATCCCCACTTTTTACTGGATTTAAAAACACAAAAATATTCAACAACAGAATTCAATTTAAGGTATAATATTTCATTTCGAGAGTTTTATTAGTATTAATGATAATCACACCTTATAATATAATATACGACTTTAGAGTTCTTTGTATGTAAGCCGATATGATATGAAGATGGCATATCTTTTACCTTTGTTGTATCTCATCTTCCAGAAATTTATCATTAGTCATCATCCCACAATAATATAATATAATAATGGCTTTTCCAGGTTTGTTCACTTGATTTGTCTGGAGAATTCAAAGGGAATGTTGAAGATTACGAGTATGCCATGAATTTTTGCCAACCCTGCAGAGATTTGTGATTGTGATCCCAAGAATGGATTCAGGATGTTGAAATGTACAAGATATTCAATGTACTCATCTTCATCACGTCTTTGGCTTTGACTTTGACCACTTGTACTATTGTGGAGTATATTTTCATGTCCACATAATAACTAATAACCTCCCCCAAGATCATGCTCATCTTCATATCGTTTATAGCTGTAGCTAAATAATTCTTTAAATTACCTTTATTATTACGTGCCTGAGAATAATGATAATAATAATAAGATGACGACTACATGATATCAAAGTAAACCCTGTGCTGCTATTTTATTACATGGTTCTTTTAATACTTTTACATGAAATATCTCAGGTCCAGGTACATTTAATTTAAATTGGTATTACAACCGTGACGTAAGTACCAAACATCAACCAAACAGTATAAAAGCAAAATCTGCGTAAAATTAATCCCGACTTCAGTGTTACTTCTCTCTGATCTCTCTGGAAGAAGGCGAAAGCTGAATAGAATTCCTAAGACTCATTTGGATATTCATTAATACTTTTTGGGTAAGTGTACCGTAGAATATGAAATTAATACATTTTAAATTTTCAGAGTAAATCAATACTTGCTCATTAATTGATCCTCGAAATCGATTGATGGCTAATAAGAAAGATAAAAATCAGCCAAAAGCAATTATTGAGATTATTGACAAGAAAGACAGTACATTGACGAGGTCACATTGTAATTAAGTATTTAATTTATTTACAATTACAACTGCACTTAATCATCACCAGTAAATTACAGAGTCACTCTCTACTTCCATGTATTGTATAAGATAAGAAGACAATGATAAGAATAAGAGAATAAGTACTTGGGTACATTTTGTCCTCCCCCCTTAAAGCAGTACTAATATACACATCCCTACTGTCTTACCTGTCAATTATCCAATAAATTATTTTTAATGAGAATACAAATCTCAAATCTATAGGGAATCAATAGAGTACTTAATCGCCTCCTTCCCATCCTCCTCTTCTGCTAATCAATCAATCTTTTATTATTGCCTTTATAAAGGTATATTTAAATTATTTTATTCATTTTTTGGTATATTTAAAATTCAAACTGGGGAGGGCTTCTAAAAACATTTTTAAGACATGTCAAGTTAAATTATCAAATGAGTAAATTATTGTACTGTGCGTAGATAATTACTGAGAATCGAATCATACTCGTATAGGAACCAGAATCTTATTTGTCGTTGTCGTTATCAAACATAATTACCATTTACTCTTATGGCAGATTTGTATCAAAAGAAGACAATAGAATGAAGATGTAAAATATAAAATGATGAAGCAGTTTAATTTTATACTGCAATGCATCATATATAGTATAGTGGGTTGTTGGTAGTGTCAAAACTGCTATTAAATTTCTTAATTCTTGATGAAAAATTGGGTCGGGGTAAACTCTTATTGGATATTTGAGAATACTTCAGGGACATGGATCTTGAACATATTGAACATATTGATTTGATTGAACAACTTTTAAATCGATATTTTGAATGCAAAGTGCAAAAGTAAACTTTGATCTTTTCTGAGTAATAATTTCTTTATCGTTCTTGTTTTTTTATGTTGAGTTTGTTTCTGTTAATCTATGGGACATTTAGCCCTGTGTATGTATTTGATCAGAAAATAATAACAGTATAATATCTCATTTATGAGCATACATTTCACCTTCTTATTTTCAATTATTCATACATTTTTAATGTAAAAGCCACATAAATAACTCTGAATGTTGATCGAAGGATGTATAATATATTTTAATGCTTTTAATCTTAATTGCATGTCAGTTTAACATAATTTCATCACTACAAATGCAAACATAACAATTCAGATTCAGAATTTTCAATGAGGAATATTTTCTCAGACAATGACCAGACTTTTTGGCATAAGAATATGTAAATATAAAATGACATATGGATTGGATGAGTAAAATACTTACTATTAGTAATGTAGTTTGTGTATTAAAATTATATTATTATGTCATTTATATAGTGTACATCATTAAACAATTGAGAAAAAAATCAACGGACTTGATTGACTTGATGTGGCCAAATTTGCTTTACGATCCGTCGAATCGTTTTAATTTGCACATGAGTACACAGACATAACATAGTTGATAAACATACAACGTCAAAAGTTATATCATTATACAATACATCTTTAGTACATTGGTACTTAAATTACATTTTGCCTTGTAAAGTTAAAAGCCGTTTCTTTTATGGACTTTTGAAGATAAAGTCATTTGCTTTCTTGTTTTAACTAATAAAGTCAGTCAGTTAAATATTAAATGCTTAAATGCTAATGATAAGAGTCTCATAATAATAATCAAAAGGAGAATTAGAGATGAGCATATAGTACGTAACAGTTGTAACATGTGTAAATTAATTTACATTTTGCAATTTACTTTTAGCAAAAGAAGAGGTTGAGATGACAGAGGATGTGTAGAAGTCAACTTTATATCTAATGTTGTAGTTGTTTTAGTCGTATCGCAGAAGTTATACTTTTGTCTTGCACTTTGGTGTGAATTAAGTTTCCTAAATTGGACACATTACACAAGTGCATTTTACAAGTGCATTTAGAATAGTTTAGAACTGTTAAAAATTTAGAGTATAAGAAATCTTTATAGGTACATTTTGGAATCGAGTCGACCTTTGTTATAGAATCTCATCTTCTTATTCGTGTCATCTTTTAATAAAATAAAATAATAGAATTAGATTTAATAGCCTTCCAAGTTGAGAAATTAATTACTCTCTTGAGTATCTTTAGTAATTAGTATGCATCATCATCAATATGCATAGCAGTTACTTTACTATATGAAAGATTGTGAAGAAAGTGACATTTTCAGTGAATAATTGGTCGTAAATTCACAAGTTTTGTGGTAATCCAAATAACCAAATTGTAGAAATCTTTCATTGTATTCTGATGATTGTATTGTTGAAACGTTAATAGTGTGAAACATTGTTAATTTCATCCTTCATCTTCTCTGCTTCTTTTTTTAATTCATACACAAGTATAATTTGAAATAGTGTCTTGTTCTTGTCTGTGTACATTATACGAGATCATATCAGTTCAGTGCGTTAAGAAAATCATGTGAATTTGTGATCTAATAATAATTGATATATTTTGATTTTAAATTGTGACCATTTATAGAGAGTGACTACAAAAACAAGAGATGAAAAGGAATACTATTCTCAGCATCGGGATTCTACTCTCGGTGAGTTTTATAATTTCTAGTACTTCTGCTCAAGGATATGGGAACATTGAAGATGATTCAGAACCATCACCACAAATCCAGCAGCAACAAGATTCATTACCACAATATGATCCTTCTCCACAAAATGGAAAGTTAATAGGATCTCCAAATAATGAAGGTCCAGAGGGAGGTGCAAGTCAAGATTACTGGTGGATGAATCAAAATGCTTTCCAGAAACCTCCAGGACATCCTGGAGTAGAGACTGGAGGTGAAAGTAATAAACCTGCACCACAACAGCCCCAAAATAATAATGTACAACGAAGACCTCAAAATCAGCAAAATAATCGATCACCAAATTCTTATAATCCCCCAAATCCATCCCAAAATGCATTTCAACAATCTCCTCAACCTCAACGACCTAATAACCCTGCTCAAGGTCAACCATTTAGACAAACCCCCACTCAAGCTCCATTCAAACCTCAAAGACAACAACAAAGACCTAATAATCAATTCCAACAAAACCCTCCACCCTCATTTGCATCCCCCTCCAGTCCAAACGGTTTTGGTTGGTCTGCCCCAGATGGTTCGCCCCAACAAGAAGCCCCCATTGGTCAAGGTCCGGCTCCAGAGGGTGGTGTAGATTCTGGGTTAAATTCTCCATCAAATAATCAAAATGCTCTTCCGCCTGTTGCTGAAGAATGCATGTTGCTAAACAAAGCCGATTGTCATAAAGGATTACCGACCCCTGATGTTAACAATGGAAATCCATTGGAAGATTTTCAACAAAGTTTGCCATCAAATGATCCTTATGATCAACAAGCATATAATTCACCCCCAAAGCCCCAACAGAATTACCGACCACCACCACAAAGCCAGCCAAGACCTCAACCTCAGGCCCAACCAAATCCACAATCACAACCACCATCTCAGCAACAAACTCCAGCAAGTTTCTATCAACCACCCCCTCCCCAATCTCAACCACCCCCACCACAACCAAATCAATATGAAAGTCGCCCTCAAAATGTTCCAAGCAATCAAAATTATCAACCACAATTCTCTTCTGATTCTCAACCAGCTTCATCTTTCCCAATTCAAAATCAGAACCAAAATCCAAGACCTTCAAACAATAATTTTCAACAACAGCCATACAAGCCTCAACAACAACAGCAACAATATAAAGCTACCCCAAGACCATTTAATAATAATAATAATAATAATCAACAATTCCAAAATAATGCCCAGGGTATTCGCCCACCACAAAATCAGAATCAACAATTCCAACAACAACAACAGCAATATCAACCAAATCCAGCAGATCAAGTTCAAGCTCCTTATCCAGGATGTCCAGCAGCTATGCTTTGTGTTCCTGATGATCAATGCAATATTCTCGGAATAATTGATGAGAATGCTCGACTTTCTCCTGCAGATAAAGCACATCGCGTCGCTGTTAGTGTATGTATACCCTAAATAAAAGTTTTAATTTTCAATATTGTTTTTACGACCCTGAGTGGAAACTATATAAATCTTTTTTGGATGTTATATAGCAATGTTCAGAGCCCTCGACAGGAATAGAAGGTGTTTGTTGTCGTGATCCCAACTACAAGGATCCTTGGCCAGATATGCAAGGTAAAAATATGAATGGCAATGGAAATAATAATGGTGGACATCATCCGGCCAATGGCAATGGTCACAATGGACAAAGTCAAGATCAATCTTCTGGATTTGGAGGAAATCCAAACAATAATTTTCAACAACAACCTTCAAACAACTTGAGAAATTCATATGCAGGTAAATAAACTCATAAATCCGAGAAACACCATGAAATATGTCATAATATGTAAGAAATTTGACAAATTCCCGGATTTTACTTTTTCCAAGTGACATTTAATTATGATAATGATGCAATTTAAGACATGATTATAAATTCAGTAAAAACCTGATTGTAAATTCTCTGTATAATAAGAGTCCTTTTACCTTTTTTGTATAAAATACCTACATGTACATATAAATGTTTCAGTAAATAATAATATTATTTAAATATGCATTTTTTGGGTTAATACAGGTGCGAGAAAGCTAGGTGCTAACAAAGGTTGTGGTCCATCATACAACTAACAAAATTTTACTCATCTTCACATAAATTAAATCAACAACATTAACAAAGTAATCCAATCGTGCATTTACATTCCTACTTCCATGATATAAACTAACGTGTGTAGACATTACTCATAAAACAGTATTAATAAAATTAAAACTCAACCATTAATCTGTGTGTAAAAATTAATGTTTTGAAACAATAAAATGCAATCATTCATGAAATAATGAAATGTGGTCTTTGTTGATTCTTTGTATTTAATAATAATAGAATTCGGTCAAAGAAGATTTGTAAAAGAGATCTCTGTACAAAAACCAATACCAAAACGAGATGAAACTTCTTCCAGCATGATCAGTATCAAATCTAGATTTCAAACATGTCGCCGTGATGAAGCTTGTGTGATCCATTATAAATGTCAAGATGGGATCATCCCAACTATTTCCCGTCCCACAGGAAACATCAAAACTTATAATTCATCTTTTGACAACAATTCAAAAGTAAATCATGAGAATGTTTTTCTAAAAATGTGATAACTATTTTATTTCTTCTCTGTTTCTTTTTTTCTCTAGAAATGTAAAGAGGATATTTTCAAAAATCCATTTGTTTGCTGCAAATTAACTGGGCGTCACACAAGTACCAGCCCAACTACGGAAACTAATCGTCCATTCACAAAGACATCCGTTTCAACCCCATTATCATTCTCACCCTTATTGAAAACTAATAGAAATATCCATACAACTACAACTTATAGACCCTTCAGTAAATCAAATCATGTGACATCAGTCACATTTCCAATTTACAGCACAACCACAAAAAGACCCATTATAATTGCCAATCCAAATTCAGGAACCACAACAGAAAAACAGATTATATTTTCAGCTCCTATAATTACAAGTACAACGTCCCCAATTTATAGGAATAATCATTTGTTGACAAATACTTTGAGCCCCATGGCATTGCTAGCGATGGCTGCAGAAGCTCCAACACTTATATCTGGAGTTGGATTAAGATTTCATTCCCATTTGCATACAAAAATTCCTGCATCTGCATCAACATTATTGACCACTTCGACGACAACAACAACGCCAAAGCCACAGACTCAACATAAATCTAGTCCTTTACTGGCAACGACGACAAGCCCTCCAACGACCACTACTCAGTCATCCTACAACAAATTGAATGAGACGACAATGATGTCTATGAATGTCTCCGTGAATTCTACAGACATCAACATGGGAGGAAATGAGACCTTAGCTGTACCCCCTGTAAGGGAGATTTTGTGGAACTTTTGGGCTCGTGACAATAATGATAACTCATCTACACGTGAAAAACCTGATGTTAATAAAATACCGAAAGCAGTTCCATTGAGAAAAGAATTTATTGAGTATCCACCATTTGGATTCATTTTTAAAGGGGATGAAATGTTTATCCCGGAAGTTATTATCCCAGCACAATATTTCAGACCTCCAACTTATGTCTATGGGGAAAGACAATATCCAATACCTGATGATTTTCCAAAACCAACTACAACAGAAATGCCTAATGATGATGAAGAGACAACTACTATCCTTCCTTCTATGGAAAATTTAGATTTAGAACATGTTGAAAGTTTATAAGCTATCTCATAGGGGTTAAATGTAAAGAGAGTCAAAGTTTAATAATTTAGATGCTATCATTTGTTTAAAATATTTTCTCTAGGCAATTTTATAGAGATGCAGAGTATTTATCTTCTTTTAAAGAATTATATTTATATTTTTGTTATGATTCACTTCGAGTACACTAATTAAATTACAATTATTATTATTTTAAACTCATGCGTAATAAAGATAAATGAACAATGTATTATTCTTTTGATTGATTTAGGCTATTTATTCCATAAAGCTATTGTATTTACAATCAAGATCATAAGTGGCAAATTATTGGATGAGAAATAATCTACTTTGTTCAATGAAGCATAATCATTGCTTTTGGGTTCATTTTTGACATCCCCCTCAGTGGTAACCTCCTCCCCCTCCTCCGTAACCCTTATGACCGCCGCCGTAGCCTGAAAAATTGATTAATTTATGTCAAATTTAATTTATGTCAAATATCTTAACTGTTAAATGTCGCCTTTTAAAGTTACGCCACACAACTTACAGGGACAACAAATTTGGACAACAAATTTTATTAGAGGAATCTAAATCAATTTAAAGTTTGTTCATACCTCCCCCGCCCCCTCCATATCCTTTGTGCCCCCCTCCGTGTCCCCCTCCCCCATAACCGCCTTTATGACCATAACCTGAAAAATTGATTAATTTATGTCGTAAATCTCCAGTTTAATCACAACTTTACAACATTGTCCCCTTTTATTGTTTCGCCAAACAGCTTTATTACAGAGACAACGATTGTAATGAAGGAATCTCAATCAATTTAATAGGGGTATTCACACATTCGATTCGCAACATAGTTCTTAAGTTTACGGCTTTTGCGAACCTGTTAGCGTGAGGACACCTTCAAAACCTCGCGTCGCAACATTTCATAATCGTAGACTTTTAATTTTTTGAAATTTTTTTAAATCGTCATTTGTTACCCATATGATAACAAATGTTGCGAAAAGATGCGGAGAAAAAGTCCGTGTCATAAGCTCAAAAAGAGATTTTTGGTTGAAAATGTTCGCAAAAGTCGCAAACTCTGTAAACAAATGTTGCGACGCAAAGTTTGCGGAGTTTAAGACGTATATGTGAGTACCCCCGTGTTCAAATGTTTGTTCATTACCCCCTCCGCCGTGCCCCCCTCCTCCATAACCACCTTTATGACCATAACCTGAAAAATTAATTAATTTATGTCAAGTTTTTAGCCCGAGTCAGGGCTTATGAGATTGTCATATCTATCTGTCTGTCATCAGGATAACTCAAGAACGCGTTATCCGATCCTCAAGAATCTTGCACACTTGTTTATCATGCTAAATGAAAGATCTAGTTCGAAAATGGGCAAAATCGGTTAAGTGCATCTTGAGTTAGGTGACTCAAAAAGGTAACGCACCGTAATTGTAAGGGAAAGGATATGTTACCGTAATAACGCTAGAACCCTTCCACCGATCGTTATGGAATTTTGAAAAGTTAGGTTAAAAAATAACCCGAAATACTGACTTCATGGCCGCAAAAATATTTTTAATTAAAGATAGGTTAGGTTTAAAAATAACCCAAAATATTGACTACATGGCCATGGAAGTAAATTCTAATAAAGAAAGTTTGCACTGCAGGTTTTAAATCTCCAGTTTAATTACAACATTACAACATTTTTCCCCTTTTAAAGGTACGCTACACAGCTTTAGGGACAACGATTGTAATGAAGGAATCTAAATCAATTTAATGTTTGTTCATACCTCCTCCCCCTCCCCCTCCGCCGTAGCCCTTGTGCCCCCCTCCGTGTCCCCCTCCACCGTAACCACCCTTATGACCATAGCCTAAAATTTAGCATTCCTGTGTTAATCTTAAATCTCTAGTTAAACTACAAAAAGTATTTTCCGCTTATGTCTAATGAATTTTCTATTCTGCAAATGTTTAAAGCATTTAACGTCATTATACTTTAATAGCCAAAAATAACATACAATAATAATACAAATAATTCGAGCAATTCAATCTACCCATTAGTAGTATCTCACAGGTAATGTCAAAGAATAAAATAAATGAATAAAAATAACTATACTTAACTCAATACTTACGGGATGTGACCCATTGTCTTTAGATGTAGATCAGGATAGATTCATGTCATAGTTTATTTTATTTATTTATTGACATTACCTGTGAGATACTACTAATGGATAGATTGAATTGCTCGAATTATTTGTATTATTATTGTATGTTATTTTTGGCTATTAAAATATAATGAAGTTTTTAAAAAGGTTTAAAGAGAATGCATTATAATTTAAATTTAGACCATTTCGTTTGATCAAAGCTTATTTAACTTTAAAAGCTTACCTCCACCCCCTCCTCCACCCCCACCATAGCCTTTATGTCCGTACCCTAAAAATTAAAGACCTTATCTTTAAAAATCTTAAATCTTTAGTTTACAATAACTTTTGTCCACGTTTAAACACAAGCTTATTTAATAAGTTAATTTACCACCACCCCCACCGCCACCCCCACCGTAACCACCATAATGTCCCCCAGCAGTGACCATACTGATGTATACGACTGCTGTTAAAAGGAGTATCTGTTAAAAAATGCAAAGAATTAGTTAAAGTTTCAAACTTTTTCTTAAAAATTTGAACTTACCAAAGCTAATTTTGTCATTTTGAAAAGACAAATTAGAATTCAAGTAGATGCTTTGTGTTTGAAGAGATTTGAGTGACTTATTTGAAATAGACAGTCGCAGAGGGTTTAAATAGTTAAAGGGATTCCATGAACAAGGATTGGGGATTATCCTATGAAAATCTGCATATTATATCTCCTTATTGACATTTGGAGCAATTCCTCTTCCTAGTTGATGTTTAAAGTTCTAGTTTCAGTTTAAAATCGACGGTGACGCAAAAATACTTTATCATACAAAGATACATTGTGTCATTGGCGTGGAATTGGTCGGCATGAGTTCCCCAATGAACCGAGGAAATCGCAGAGTAATTTCATAACCTAATAAGTTTGTCAAATATAAGATTGAAATGGAAATTTCAACACTGCAGACCAATTCGGACAAGCATATAGTCGTCGGTTGCAAAGTCTTCCTGAAAATTATAGGGAATCGTCATCATACCATAGCTAGGTTACATAAGCCAATCGTGTTTCATTTCATGAGGATTAAGTTACATAAGATAATGGTATCCTGCTGTAGGCATACGCAAAGATGACAGGAAATCATTGTAGTTTCTAAGCAGTGATCTAGAACTACTTTTAGAACCACTGCTGGCCTAATAAAAATAAATACAGTCAATGATAGTTGCATTATTTTTAAAATAAGCCTAAAGCTCACAAAGAGTTCCTCTTTCAATGCATTCAAAAAGCACATCAAATTTAATTAGACACGGTTTCACTATCTCGTATATATTTTAAAATTTGAATTTCTTTACACAATTTTTGATTAGTGTGGTATTGGAATATGATGGGGTATTATTTCATCTCAAGATTTACTTCTATTGGTGTTAAAATAGTAGATATAGATAATTGTATGATTTCAGAAGCTCTTGCTTCAATCAAATAGGTCAAAATGTATATGATGTAAAACAAAGAATTTATTTGACGATTCAGATTATGTTATATAGTAAACGTTTGGTAATTTCAATTCAACGGAGTATAAAAATGGTATTTATAGTGTAATACTTGTGTTAAAATACGATAGTAAGGAAATGCGGAAGTCAAGTTCTTTAGTTAATGGTTATGACAAAAAAATTAATTTTGTTGAAATCTTATAATCGATAGAAAATTAATACAAAAATTAATGAAAATGTTAATTTAAACTAATTGAGAAAGTACTGCTGGGGCGAGTTATCAGAAATCGGTCATCATCTGTAAGTTAGAAAATATTTTACTAGACGGTGTTTACAAAAATAATCAAAAATTGACCAAGTAAATTTTAAATACCAAATTGTCCATTCCCAGCCCTGGACAAGGGTTTTTTGAACAATCCATCCCAATTTTTGGGAACAGGTTGTGAGTGCCATTGCTTGTTTTTTCCCTTGCCATTTTCATTAAATCCTACAGAACCGAAAGACATGGCTGTTGATGATCTATCCCAATTTTTGGAAAAAAAGGGTTGTGGTTGGAAATTTTTCGTGGGCTGCAGTTCATTGCAATCTACAGAACTTAATGACGTGGCTGTTGATGATCTATCCTCAGTTTTGGAAAGAATCGGAATCCGTTGTGATTGAAAATTCTTCATGTGCTGTAGATCATTACAATCTACAGAACTGAAAGACGTGGCTGTTGATGATCTATCCCAATTTTTGGAAAGAGTCGGAATCGGTTGTGATTGAAAATTCATGTGCTGCTGGTAAGTACATCCTAAAGAGCTGAATGATGTGAATAATCTTTCATAATGTTTGGAAACATCTGTTTGAGATTTCCATTGTCCAGAGGATTTCCTTTTCATGTCCTTGTCATTAGCGCCTACAAGGTTCAACAATAATTATATTGTACAATCAATAATTTTGTATTATTTACTATTGATGCAATAACCCTTACCATCAGAGTCAATGGGCATCAACTGCTTGATTTGTTGCGACGAAGGCATCATCTTAGGTTGTGAATTACTCATATCTTCCAGAGCATGAAGACGAAAGGTTGAAGGCGGTGAACGTCGAGTTATACTATATGGTTGTGATGGTTGTATTTGAAATCGAGTTGGTTTCGTTTTCGAATATTTTCCGAAACGACCAATTTGATGATTTGGTGTTTCCAACTTATTCTCTCCTTCATTTTGATATTCACGTAAAAGTGTCAGTCTTCTGCTTGGATTTGGGAAAATTTTTGGGGGAGCTGCTTTGATAAACATTCCCGGTGGTGGAGGGATATTTCCACAATAAACATCCAGAAGATGTGAAATGGAGTACTTCCGTGTTATGGAAGGATCTGTCTTGCAATTTTTCCAATGGGATAATGAAGGCATCCTGTTTCGTTTTCCAATCGCAGTAGCAGCAGCCGCAGCTTCTTGTTCTGCTTCAGCGTCCTCATTTCTAAACGCCCAACTTCCCACAGCGGTTCCGGTTATACTTTTACTTTTCTTACTACTGGTACTTGTAGTTGACATTCTCAAAAAAACTTACTCGTCACTCGTTATGACTTACAATTTAAACAATACAATTAAAATCTTGAACTATAAAAGCTCCAATTGCTTTAAATATAAAATAACATAAAATAACGTGACAATTTTGAAAAATAATGATAAATTAAAAAATAATTGATTGTAACTTTTGCTTTTAATGCTAAAAAATAGTTTTTTGACCTTTTTCTGTCTCTGCATCTTTGTTGACAAATATTTGCTCCCGCCTATGAAAATTTGAATGTTTCCGTTGTTCATTGTTCGCAATCGTTACTTTTACTTTGTTCCCTTTCGTTATCCCACTTTATTCCATCAAATCTTTAGAAAAATGGTATTTTGAGATAGATGTAATATTTAATTGAGTCGTATTAATAACTCTGTCTATTAATAAATATTCCCCAAAGTCTTGAGTTATTGCAATTTAATGATTTTCATTCTTCTATCCTCCACTTTCAGAATATTAGAGGATGGATCAAAAAAACTAAAGCTGTAGAGCTAATAAGTCCAACACTGCTTCTCCAAAAGCAGAAGTGATGAAATGCCATAGGTTACATTCGAAGATGTTACAATCATGAGGAATTATATGGTGGAGGTGCATTCATAATACAATGTAAGTTGTAGTATTGCACTAAACTCATCGTAAGTGCTCGAATATGCATAAGATATTATTAATAATTCTCATCATTCTCACAAAAAAAATAAATGCAATCTCACCCAAAGAAGAAATAAACTCAGATTCTTTGGATTACAGTGACGAGTTATACAGAGAACTTGCAGAAGAATATGAGTTGTCGAAAACCCCTACAGAGACAGAAGACATGTTGGATGATGAAAATGGAACTTCTGCAGAGGGTAGTAAAAATGACATTGACATGATTGATGAAGATGAAGAAGAGTCATTCAAAGAGGCTATAGTGAGACTCTCTTGTGAAAACCCATGGTTTTGGAACTCTTTCAAATGTCTTTGGCTTGATGTTAAGAAGAAAGTGCATCTCCCGAGGACTAAAAGAAATGCCATCACTGTAGCATGGATTCTTGGACCACCGTTTATCATTTTAGTAATTTTCATATGTGGTTCATGCTGTAAGATATTTATAAGAGTACTTGTATTTTATTTTAACCACCCTTGTTTTATTTTCTATACTTTCTCACACAGTGGTAACAATCTATTTAAAGGCCAAAGTCAGAGAATTTTCCAGGAAGATTGACGAGATGAGAGAGAAATATGAACCAGGGAGTATTACTTTAGATGATGGTAAAGTAAGAAAATATCAACCCACTCAAGAGGAAATAGATGCATTTGAAAATCTTATTTCTACACTCGTTTCAGTCGTTTAAATTCAAAAACTCTAAAAAATACCTAAATACATTAAATTTTATTTGTAGTACTTTTTAATAGATTTCAAGGTGAAGGTGTGCAATAATAATTCATGCTGTGTTGTGAATCATTTCATTCAATCTTGTTATGTAAATAAACGCACATCTTCAATAAACAAGGAAATAACTTATAACAATGCAATATGCAATCGAATGCAATATTGCAATTAACTTCAGTGAAAAAACCTCACTATACTATATTATATGCCAACTATATATATACCACCCAATGCGAAAACGAATGATGCAAATATTTTTTGTAGGGGCTTTTTCTTAAATTGATTTGTTATTGATAAAGCTCGTAGAATAAGCAGTATAATGGTCAGTAATATTGCATCACAAATTCATACAAAAACTACGGCAATCTGCAAATCAAATTTATTATATTATTAAGGTTTGCAATTTAGCACGTAACGTTAACGTTATTACGGATGTGATGCATCATGAAAAGAATCGAGGCATTTACAGACAGATTAGGTCAAAGATATTACCACTGTAAGATTTCCTCACGCATGCTACAATATGGTCCAAAAAACACAATCTTTCATTTAAATGTTTTCTAAAACTAAATCTTGATGAATTAAAGTATTTCCATTTATCTCGTATTTAAAATCTGTCCTCAGTGTCAGTAGTAGTAGTCGTTTTAGTAAGGGTGGAAATTTTTTTAAAGAAAAAAACCAGTTAAATGGTATTAAATACACAAAAATCATCTGCTGAAACCGAAGCCAAAAAGCTAGTTTTCTAGTAGTGTTTCAAGATTTCCATCCAAAAGTCAACAACTACTAAAAATCCATTACTTTCATATACGATGTATTGTACCAATATAAACCACTTTTGGGGCTAAGCTTATGTCAAATTCAAATTCATATAGTGTTAAAATCCTCATTAGCTCATGTGTCTTTCTGTTTATATATCCACATCTTTAGCTTTAGCTTTTGGGTTGCTTTAAGCTTATCGAAATACAAAGCAAGTGTATAAAGATAAAAATGGGGGTTCATATTCCTCAAAATCATATCTTGTTATTTTGTTCATTTGCTCAAAGTCGTAATGATGATAAATGCAATATCAAAAAAATATGATTGCATTGCAGTATACATGCTTCTACTGTTGGCAAGAAGCAGTAATTCGAGTTTTAAGACTAAAGTGGTTAAAAACCAAGCAAGGTACAATGCTACAGAAGAGCACATACATATATGAGTAGATTTTGGATTTGGTTTGTTAGTATTATATGCTTATTATAGTAAAATGGCTTTTACTTACTTGGAGCAGGTTTGCTTTTCGTTTAGTTGAATTTTTAGTATATAACACTGTGTAAAATGAGTGAAGCATCATCATTTCCATTAGAAGGACTTGTGTGTACATCTCTTTGCAATACAAGAGTCGTTAATAAAGTCAAACTTAATTCAAGTCCATATACCTTTCTCTGTTTGATAGTAATAGCATCTTTTTCAAATCTTGCATTTTATTTTATATTCTGCCTAGATAGAGCTAGAATCTAAACCGTCTTCAACAATTCAACAATATTCTTCTTCTTAGTCGTCGTATTTTAAAAGAAGTTTATCAAGTACAAATTCCCTTATAGCTTATCTCTCAAGAGAACGGAAAAGAAAAACCTTTTTTAAGGATCACTTGTAAAAATTTATAAAAAAAATAAAATGTTAAATGTCAGCTAGAGATCTTTGAGACGATATTTTTTTCCTCCTTCATGTAATACTCTTGCATTGGTGCATATTATTGTGTGCATGAGTTGGAATTTAAAGTACCCCTGAACAAAGAAAGGGAACACGTAAGAAGGGTTCTGCAGACATACTACTACAAGGGGAATAAGTGGAAGGGCCTTGAATCAAACCTGCCCATCATATACAAAGCAACAGTACAACAGCAAAGCAAAAGAAGTTTTGTTCGTAACATACGAAATCCATTTACATGCCTATTATATATATCCAGAGAACAGAGTTCAATAAGTTGAGAAAGATTCAGTCTGTCAGACATCTCGTCACAAACTGATCAAATCTCCTATTTCTCTATTCTGGAAGGAGAAGACCCTTTGCTATACTCAACTAATAGAAATAATAACGACGAGGATTCCTTTTTAAAAATCTCATATACACTCATGTCATGATTTCTACAACAAAGATAAACCAAGCAGGACCAGTGGTACAAGTACAGCCAAAATCTCCAACTCAGAATGTGGTCACAGAACTATTAGGTACAAATCTAAGTTCCAGAATAATTCCGAAAATCGGTTCAATTGTCAAAAGATTCAGTCTTAACTACAGTGGAGAAGGTTTAGTCACGGATCCACAGAGAGTAAGAACAGTACGAGTTGGTATTCGATTTCAAGTCCAAGTTGACAGTTTTCTTAATAATAGACAGCAACAAACTATTAACAACAACTCTGCTGGAAATAGACCCAGGGGTATCACAAGAACAAATTCTGCTCCACATTCAATAGAATACGCAAATAACCCTATTTATAATATCTGTGATCACACAAATAGTGCTTGTGGTGGAAATCCTACTACAGAGAATAGAAATTTGCAAGCCATAGAATATCCTTCATCAGATCAATCAACTAATACAGGGTCAAGTCCAATTGGACTTAGGAGATCTTTTAATAGTTTGGGCAACTTGAAAGATCATAATCAAAACCAAAGTGATTTTGAGTTGGACTCTTCTTCTGGAGTTTCTTCACTTGCCGGTTCCAATCCTCAAAGTCCTGTTGCTAGTCGAAGACACAGCTCTTCAGCTCTAACCTTCCATAATAGAATTAATCAGGCACTTACATTGTGTCGTAATCAATTGGCTGCTGCTACAGGAAATAATTCTAGAAGAGATAATAGAGGATTTCTTCAAAGAAGATCTAGTGTCCAAGTCTTGAGACGAGGAAGTGTCACACCCGATTCTTGTGGGTCATTATCATCGTCACCTTCTTCTGCCCTTTCGTCCCCTGCTTGTAATATGGAGGACTCTTCTTCTTATCAGGTCCTGAGGTGTTTCCCAGGTATGAACTATTCAGATTAATCTTCTTATATATGTCAAACCTTGTCTCACAATTCATTTTGTCAATATCGACATTAATTTGACTTTTGGTTACGGGGTCAAATTTCAAAATTCAATGACGCTATTTATCACATATTTGATGATAAAATGTGGCAGTTGGACTTTAAATTCAGGACACAATCAGATATTAATTAAACATTTATGGAAATTAAAAACAGACAAGAGATTATCATAATGGACATAAGTGCATACTTCAATTCAACATAAACTGTATTCTTGTTTCAATTAAATTGTCGGAGGTGTGTTCAGATCGGAAATACTATGCATTTGAATATAACAATTTTCACGTGCAAATTACTCCAGAAGAAGTGAACGACACCTGAAGAGTTTTTTTATGATAAGGAAAAAGTAACGATAACGGATATTGTAATTCATAATTCATAAGCAACTGTGCTTGTACCTGATATTCAAAAATTCACACATTTCATTTTTTCAATTACATAAACCTAGACATAAAAATATTAAAAATTCATAACTTGGTATATCGAGGGAGCATATAGATGTGGTAGAATTGAATTTAAAGTGTAAACGACCGATTCCAAAGGATTATAATAAAAATAATTGTTCGATTGTTTTTTAAGTACTTGAACTCGAGATTACTTTACCTTGACTTTACCAAGAGTCTCTATATAATAGTACTTTATTGTATGTAAATCCCAATTAAATACTAAAGCCCTTAGTCGCAGACATTAATTTCACAATCAAATCAATCCCAGTCGAAACAAAATCAGCATTTTTTAAATCATAGAATATGTAAATCATACAAAAATTTCCGGTAATTCATTATTTGATGGATGAATTTTTATCAATAAACAAATAAATAAATGTCTGGATTTATTCTGGATAGAATGTCAACAGCTTAATAAAACATATAAGATATATGAGGTTATTTATTATGGAGTGTTTAATTTGCATTGCATCTCATCCTCTATTTGTTTGTCTTTTTGGTAGTGTCATGCACCTGTTTCATGTCATTCTGTAAAAACATTATATTTGTCCCCGTAAATGTGCCCTTTGCACCCATTGCTTTTTTATCGGCCTGCCTGCTATAGTACAATAACATATAGAATTTGATTTTTTAATATTGAATATTAATTGTTTGCATTGAGACATTATATTTTATATAGCCGTGCTATAAAACCACTTTGATATGATTGTTTCATGTCTTATTTTTGTTAAATTGACTTATATAAAGTTCTATGATAGTATTGTGGTATAGGTGATCAGGCAGAATGCACGTGAAATGTTCATGATTCAATTCCAAGGATGGGAATAGGGCCAGGGTAGTCCACAGAAATAAAAGTACAAAGTCCAGTCAAAGGTCTATCGTATAGTAGTAGTAAGGAAGAGATTGTTAAATTTGTTATAACAAAATTACTTTGGACTTTGTATCCACAACCAACAGAACAAACCTTCAAGCTATGTTTAGAAGTATATATTAAGTGCGTGTGGGTCTTCATCACATACTGCTATACACGCATAATATGAATGCATGCACGCAATAATAACGCAACATGTAACAGGATTAAAAGTTTCGGAATTTTCCAATTGCTGTAACACTCAGGATTTCTCTCCTCTCATCGTGATCTTGCATACTATGAATTTGAAACTTGCCCATTATGCAACAAAACAACGTGTAACAAAACAAAACAACATGCATTTGAAAAATGAAATGCATCATTCTCAAATTCTAACACAGAAACAAAATGAACAGAATATGAATGCACATTAATAATGGAAAAATTATATATTTTATTGTTGTATTCATGCAGAGTAAATGACCAACAGCATTATTAACACGGTCAACATTGTACATGGAAAAAGAGGATTGCTTATTATTATATTATTGTTGATAATTTCATTTTTCATCCACCTTTAACTGGTTTATTTCCTATGTATTGAGCATGCCTGTATTTTCCACTGACTGTGATTTCTAAAATGAAGCAATTTAATAAACATTATTATTATTATATGTTATTTGGTTGGTGGCAAAGATGTAGGTTAGGAAGTTTCTAATAAGGCTATAGCTTATAATCGAATACCTATATAGTATACCTAAACATGAAGTGGCTTATTGCATGATTATTACACGTACGGATGCACATTATTATTAATGGTCAGTTTTCTGTATTTTTCAACTAATTTTATAATAATTACTATTTACGTCTTGGGCTTTGATCCATCACAAACAAAATGTACCGAGATGAAAACAATATAAAGGTTTCAAATGGAATTATTAGCACTGACACAATGTTAATGTTACATAATTTTAAGAAACATTTAAAAAACTCTTCTGTGCGTAATTTTGTAATATTATTGTTGAAAAGATTATTTAGATCCTTAAAAGTAAAATAAAAAGTCAAAAGTGAGACAGAAAGAGACAAAATCCAAAGGTTAAAGTCCATCAACTAAAAGCTATCTATATTTGTACTCTCATCTTCAGTTCTTATAAAACTGTCAACTGCGTAAAGTAAACTTTAAGATTTTTTTAGTTGGTCAGGGTTTACATGTAAACATTCACATGTTCATTTTTCATTCATAAATTTTAAACTGTTTTTGACGTAACGTAATTTTATAATTTTATTGCAGCATAACATAACAGACAGAGATATATTTTGTGGAATTGAGGAAATATTGTAATTTTATTTAGACACTGAGCATCATGGCATGGCAGAGAATCAAGACCCTTTTAAAAAATCATTTAAGAATTTAATTGCTATACTTAGGGATGGAGAATATGAATGCTCAAATTACAAGCCCATTATTGTAAACAAACAAAAGGATGCTTTATAATCATAAATATTAATATTACATATAGTATTTCCTTCTTTATTTACAATCATAACAAATGTGAATGAATTCAATATTTTGGTATTATTATATAGGAGTATGAGGATAGGATGTAAATGCACTTCTCCAGCACCAGCTTCCATTTCATTAACTATTGAATTTAACAGATTATTATGGTTTGTTGGTTATCAATATCACTGTCATGGGTTGAGACTTGAGACCAAAGCTAAAATAAATTCACTGAACTTTTACTTGCATATTAACATATTAACAAAGCAATTCCTATATGTTTTGTATTCTATTTCATCAAATCATAATCATGTAACCGGAAATGCAGTTTTTGTCCCTTCCAAGAAATACTTTTTCATTTCATAGGGACAAAAAAACCCAATAGTAAAGTAATGCAGTTCTATAATAGATATTTGAATTTAAAAAAAGCTTTGAAACACACCCTCGTAGAGGACAAATGTAAATCTTAGCTTAAATGGGAGGAAATAGTTCAAATGGGTTATCCAAAATAGGATTAGGTAGAATAAATAGAATATTAAATCTCTTTTTATACATAATTTTAGTAAATACTTATGTAGACAATATTCATATATTTTCTAATAAACAAAACAAGCCATTATCTTAACCCATTAAATTACGTAAATTCAATTAAAAGTATTTTTTAAATGAAAGTGAATTAGGTAAACTTACGATAATGAATTGTAAGTTTTAATTTAGGTACCTAAATTCAGCTGAACTAGGGATAATTATAGTTATATCTTTAAATTAAAGGAATAATATTAAAATCCTATGAATTATATGGAAAATAATCCTGACGATGTAGTTTAAGACATTGAACCATGTCATCGTTGTCTTATTCCAATTGAAGGAGGAAAAAAATTTCAATTCAAATGTCAAGGATAAAATGTCAAAATATGATTCAGCATAGCATGAGTTTTTCAAAAAGGAATGAAAATGGATTTTATTAATAATAATTATGTAATGGAATACCTATAATATATAGTTTCATATAAGTTATTGGATTTTATATGAGAAAGAGGTTTACGACCGCTGGAAATAATTTTAATTTTCTTTAAAATAGACAAGCACTTATCATCTGCTGTCTTTCATCATGATCTCAATTAATTCCATTTCATTAATTTCACGATCAATGCAATCTTGACGATCTTGAAAGTTCTTTGACTTCTCAAGATTTATAGATGAAAGACGTCTTTTAACTGAAAATCTCACAAATGTATAGAATTCTATATGAATTATTTAACTACGGGTCTTGTATTCTGTAAATTCATATTTAACTTCATCATCATCAATTTTAATGAGAACACTAGTAATTGAACTAATTCTCTAATAATTCTCAAATTTCGTGTAGGAAACAACACAATTTATTAAAATCCGTCTCCTCTTCCTTTCGTGTAAATGTAGAATTTTCAAAAGCATGCAAATAACAAGACAATTTAATTTTTCGATGACTAATGCAATATTTTGACATTTAAAGCATTATAGGAGCATTTGAAACGCATAAAATTTAAAATCTGCAAGTTTCGCATCATTAATCATGATGATGTAGGGAATTGCATTTTTTTCAGTAATTTGTGCAATCTGTTACAATTCCCATCGTTCAGTGCATTAAATTATTGTACCTCAAATTATAATTGGAAGGATGCTGAATTATATTATATAGAGGGAAGTATTTGATCATTCGTATCAAAAGACCTTAACTTTTAAGGCCGGATGAATTAAATGCAATTGTATTTTTCTTAATGTGCATGCATTTTGTTTCCTCAGTAAGCACTTTGTGAATATATTATTATATGCATCCCAAACCAAAGGACGATGAGATTTTAATTTCGTGTTCATTTTTGCATCAAAAAGCATGTCAGTGTAGAAAAATTGGCCAAAAATTAAAATCCCTCTTTGCTGAATCAAAATTTTCTTCATTAGTTGAGTCATAAAAGTAGTGTTTTAAAATTAAGTTTCATGTTCACAATCATAATGTGGGAATGGATTTATTAGATTACTCTCATAACCTGAAAAATAATTCTTTTTAATATTAATGTATCATGTTTCATCTTCAGAGACTTTTAATGTTATTGTTATTCTGCAATACCTGATGGATTCCCATTTTCTTCTGGGCTGCAATATAATTTCCATGCAATGACTAATGAAGAAGCTGAAGGGAGAATTAAATGCATCAAGTATTAAAAATGGTAGTTGCATAAAAATTCAGAGAATATCTAAAAATATAAACAAAAACTAAATCTAAATTAAATGCAATTAGAGAATTGTACCTGTTATTGTCCAGAACTGCCATGTGAAAAACCTGTTCAAAAATCAAAACAACAGAGTTCCAAGATTATAAATTATGAACTTCTTGTACACTTCCAGAACAAAAAGCAATGAGAGATGCAGTTTCGCAAGTTTTTCATCTAAATCTAAATGTATTATTATTGCCACATCCTTTCTTCTAATGGTCAATTAAACAAAGACTTGTAATTTAGTTTACACATTGTTCAAAAGCTACTATATGCTATATTATTGTTGTTTTGGAACATGGACGATAGAACATGGTAACAATATCCCCCTCACACTCGGCCCCCATCCTTTCTACTTCTACTTTTCTATTATCTGACAGAGAAGATTAAAATGTCCTTCAATAAGGTCACAAAAAGCTACTAAACTAAAACCCCCCTCCAATTTCCCATGAATCTTTAATTTATTACTACCAAAGTGAATAGCATAATTTTAAATTATCTTGGGATAGTGCATATTCCATTAAATGCTATATTTTATTAGTTTTACATTCCCATTGTACATGACTCATGGTGAATTGGATGGGGTTCCAAAGTTCCTCTACTCTTATCGAAATCACTTAAGCAAATGATATTCTCCACAAGTATTTTGTATTGTGTAGAACAACATTATTCCATAACCCAACCGGCATGTCAGCTCTTTAGTTTGCAAAGGTTAGTTTCGAGTTCAAGTTGAGTTTTTACCAAGCAGCAGCAAAGTGCTCAAGTTTCATTTGAAACTATTCTTATTTTTACTAATACATTGACAAAATGGAAGAGGCTAAAGGTTTGACAGAATAATAATTATATTTAATAAAAGGAAAAGAAATGGATGGGAATTTTTAGAATATATATTCTAATTGAAGGGTCTAATTTAATTGTTTTCCACAGGATCTAACGTCAACTCAGTCAGAGAATTAAGCTGGGAAACGGCAGCATTTGAGAAAGATGTTCGAGACCGTGTTCAATGGCTTGGTAATTATTTAAATCTTTTTTTATTAACACGCAAACCTTTTAATACTATTATTATATTTGTGCTATGATTATTTTTTCCAGGCTCAAAATTCTCCAGTTTAAGAATACCACCTTTTGTCCAGAATCTGTTGTCATCAATGAAAGAATACGCTGTGGAAAATCCCATTTCCGCTGTTCTTATCCTCACTTTGGCCATTGCCTGTTCTTTGCCAATTTCTATATTTTTGGGATTCGCTGTGGCTACTATTTTATTCTCTTTTCTTGGTTTCTTAATCGTTGAAGGTAAGATTTTGTTTTCATAAAATATTTATTTAAAATATTATTCTTAGAATCAGGATTAGTAGAGAAACTTATTGACCGGCATGCCATGTTTTTTCATGCTTTGTTTGCGTGATGAAAAGTAGAGTTCCATTATTATTGCGAAATGATTCCAATTTCACTCAAAAGTCCAGACCATTGGTATCATGGTCTCTGGTCATCTCGTAGGTGTTCAATGTGCAAAGATCATTAATCCATCCAAAAGCACAGTCATAAGGACTTAAATATTGAAATAACGAATTATTCATATATAATATAGAGCACGTGGTATAATAAAAGGTTAACAACGTGCATGTAATGAGAGACGACAAATCAATAAATTAGGACAACTCACTTTGGACATTGGACAAAGTTTATGTCAGTGACAACGAGAACGAGAAGCTTCTAATTCTTTTTCTTCTGGGGTCATAATCTAGCACGCTTTAATTGATTTGATGGTAAAATCCCCAACACTCGTTCTGTCTGTGAAAAAACGTGATTTTAATGTGTCTGAAATGATTTAAAAAATCTGAACAGTTCAAAGTTAATTAGCTCTTGGACTGTGAGACAATATGATACAATTATATTATGGGTCTAAAAATAACTTGAGGTCAATTGAGAAACAGGATAAAACTGAATACATATAATATACTCTACACTGCATGTTTGTATTGAAAGGAACTGCAGTTTTTTCTAATCACGATTTCATTGCATTTCATCACATTAAATTATAATGTGACCACGAGCTAAGGGAATGATTTCTTATTAAATTATATAACCTTTAACTTAATGTTATGATCTTGGATTGAAGACTACGGACTTTGAATTTCATTACATAGGTACTTGTGTAGTAAAGCCAAAAGTAAACCGGCATAATGTTAACAAGATGCACATGGTAAAACACAGAATTTGACACAATGTACATTTGGACTCTTAATTATTTTATGCACTTTACATATTCTCTTGGATCTTGTGCAAGTCTATGTAAATTGAGTTTATCTAAAAATTGACTGTTAAGAGTTTAGATCTCTAGAATTTTTTTCGTCTGTCACTATGTAATTAAAAATGAGCTTATAAATCTACTACATTGGCAATTGGCATTCTGGATAGGGAAATTGCGAAATTCCATATAGAATTGCTTATCAAGGGTTCATAGTTTGAGACTTTGAGAGAAGCATATTTGAGATCATCGATTAACTTCAACTTTCGATTAATTACTGGGCAAAAGGTGACATGGAAAATGTCGTGACCTAGTCACTATAAAAATACTAGGTAAATGTAATAGATTATTACTCTAAATGGGATTAAAGATCAAAAGTGGTCTCACTAACTGAGCTAATGATTAAACCCAATTTCCTCATTTCCATCGATTCGATATTTATATTATACTTTGCTGTGCTGACATGACACTACTGTGACTGTGATGATCATTAAATTAGCAATCGAATAAGGAACATTTGAATATATTATTATTATTAGTAATTTGTGTTGTGATAAACAAATGGTTCCAGTTCCAAAACTTTAGACTTTGCACTTCCACGACGGCTTTCCTTCTCATCGTTGAGCATTATATGATAACAACACCATGATTGTGTTGATGAACACGCCAATCAATCAATAATAATAAAATAAATGACCACACAAGAGATATCTCTAATAACAGAGACTCAATGCCGGATCATTAAATCAAAATCATGTTTTGATCGCGTGCTTATTTTTTTCCATCCAGTAAATAAATAAGTAAATAGCCAAACCAAATCATTTTATGGTTGAGCTCTGGACTCTCATAATTTTTCATAATATTGTAGATCTGAATTTCATAGAACAACTGACTTTAGTTAGACCCAATTTATCTGCTCTGAATGACCTAAGCCAATGAAAGAAATTAATGCCCTTGGGATTCAAAAACATTTAAAAAATTGTTTGCCAATTGCCAACGAGCTGTTGTTGGTTTGGGTAAAAAAATTGTTTACATTCATTAAATTAGGAATAGATGAAAATGTAATCTCATCAAAACAGCTATGGAGTGAAATTGAGGCAAACACTTGAAATTATTTGTGAATTGATACTAAACATCATAATTTATTACATAAAGCAACGAAATTGACATTTGTGGAAAACATTTTGAATTGTTTTTGAGCATCTTAATTAATAGAATACAATGTAACGCATCTTTGACTTAAAAATGCATGGGAAATGTTTTGCTAATAAGCTAATTAAACTTGTTTTGATTCTCCTGTATTTTATATTTATTACTGAATCCTTGCCCCTTCCTTGAGGCTATTAAATTTGCTTCTCTGGAAATATCTAGTTATTTGTAATACTTGTTTCATAAAACACGCTGTGATTGCATGAGCATTCATTTCCTTCACAAAAAATGCAAAGGACAAAGTCAATTTGTAATGTAGACTATCATAATTATAGCTTCAATGGCTTCAATCAAGATAAACGTGTATAATTGTATAAATGAGAAATTATTATATATAATTCAAGGATCGATTAATTTCTTCCTTGATTAAAAATAATAATATTAATCCAATTTTAAAATTATTCCAGGAACCTTATTAACGGCAGCCACATTTGGATTCGGAAGCATTATAATTGTTCTTGGTCTAATTACCCTTGGGATTGTCCTGATTGGTTCTTTGGGTTACATCACAACGTCCCAAATTTATTCAATTTTCACTGGAGGACCACGACCAAATTTGTCAAACATTATGCAAAAGATTCCATTCATTGGTGATTTCTTCAAATCAGCCCCAAAAGCATCAGAATCATCTCTTCTCCCAAAAATAGGTAATGGGAAGCCTTATAAAATGTCCAATGGATATGGTCCGTTGACCATGGATTTGGAAGACACTTCTGAAGAAGATGAACAAGAGTATGAGGACGAGGAAGAAGATGATGAAGATGAGGAAAATATGGAAATTCTCAATAAGAAAGATGAGAACGAGACTGAAGCTATGGTCAGTGATGAGAGCAGTTCAAGTAATTCGGATTCCGTGGATGATGTTTCCAATACTCCAAGTCCAATACTTTTGGAACAGGAAATTGACAATGAAGAAGATGAAGATGATATTGTCAATAAAAAATCATTCAATGGAGAAGGAACTGAAAACTCTGAAACTCAATTTGTTGCTCAAATTACTAGCAATTAAGTACAAGAAGAATACTTTGAAGAGACGTGTGTCCATTTATGTACACTTGATGATTTTTTTTGTTACAAATTAAAAATGTTCCTTAATTTTTAATGTTTTTCCTTTGTTGTTGCTCCTCTTCTTTCAGCAAAGTACTATAAGACATTTTGTAAAACATTAATTTAATGAGAGTGTGAGTTAAATACTATTACAACACACAGCTATATACTTAATTATATTATAGTCATCACACAGTCTCTTTAAGATTGTAGAAAATATAAACTTCCATTACTATTACTATATTATATGATAATTATTACTCATATCAATATTAATAAAATTGATACTAAAAATGTTACTATTATATACAAGAGATAAAAACAAACTAAAAAGACCAAAAGATAGCCGCATGAGGTATTTCTTTGAAATTTATATAACATAATGATAATGCGTATGAATCAATTTCTCTGTACACATAATAATTCGTATCGCAAATATTAGAGCTTATCTTTGTAATAAAGATGATTTTTAACTGGTGCCAATGCCAAGATGAATACGCCAGCCAAGATTTTTAAAATACACATCATATATCAAATTAAAGAAAATAACAAGACTTTTCTGAAATAAAATACCTCGAAATGTTAAAAAGCATGTAGTAGATTTACAGCCTTTTGCTTACTAAAAATAGGATTCATTGTAAATCGCTATTATATTATATTGCTGTTGAATAATTTAAGTGATATATTTATGAATAATGTAGAAATACATGAAAATGTTGTTAACGGGACAAGTTCAAAAAATAATAAAAAAGCAAAGAATATTATAAGAATGATCAATGATGATAAGTTGTAAGGGATGTATCCAGATTGAACGTGTATGGATCAATGTTTCATATCTTGGATGAAAGACTGACTATGGAAGATAGAATAAAGATAAATAATACTTGTAAAAATACTTGAATTTCATTTTCATCCTTTATTTTTACAAACTTTGGATTATCACCTTACGTATAGTATATACGAATTTATATATTAGACAACGATTTCGATTCATATTTGCTATAAAATATTACGCATGAATTTAATCAAAAGAGGGAATGAATTAAAATCTCCATTAAACCAACTCAGCAAATTGGCCTCATTCGTTATTCAATTTCAATCCATATAAAATACATACAATTATTTGATAAAGTTTATACATTCATTTCATTTTGAATTGTGGCTAGTAGCTAAATTGAAAAATTAT
>JAQFZB010000059.1:0-48289 GCA_034695165.1 Desoria trispinata
TTATGAATCAAGAATATGCTATTGCTATATCTATTGCCGTATAAAAAGTTCCTGATATCTCTCATTTCATTATAATAATATATATTATATGGTTCTGATTTTCCTTATTATATAAGAAATACACAACGCTATTTTGCTCCAAAGTCCAAGTGAATGAGTAGTCTTTATTGCTAGTAGTAGTCGTATCTACGCCAAACCATTATTTTACTGATTTTGTGGCCATCATATTTTTTAATATAAATACTTAATATCTATTATATTATTATTTATAGTAGTTTGAATTGAATACTATTAATAATTATGTTACTGTGAAAGCTTTAAATTTTCCTGTTTCTTATGTTGTTATTTTGCGAAACAAATTCAACTTATCAGTATTAGTATTGCAATAATTTGTATCGCGTCTCTGTATAACAAACATGTATAACTTTCCTACTCTTCTTCTGCAATGATTTATTTATACATAGAAATGAAATAGTACTGCAGGTTGACAAAAAAAGTAACGTTACTCCTGGAACTTTCGCCACATTGCGCCTTACTTAGCTAGCTTCCAATGTGGTGAAATTTTCGAGGTAGAATTTCTGTTGTCACCTCACTGTTGCTTTATTAATCTTATTCACATTAATGTCCATGCGAGTGATAATATTGAATCGACCTCAGAAAGGTCCGATGATATGTGATAAAATTGTGAATCTTTTGAACTTGTGGAATGTGGGTACATATTGGACTAATTAATATGAAATCAATTTAATTAATTTAATATACTTAGGTTAACAAGTAATGTCATTGTCATTCTGATGGTGTATATATACATCCGTTAATAATTATGTGTGGATATGAACGCCTGTATATATTCCTTGAAGAACTATTTAAGTACCTTCGTAATTGAAAAAAACCTGTTATCACTTACTCCAACGTGACCTGAAGTAATTCCAAGTTTGTAGTAAGCGAAGAAAAGAAAAATGTTGCGAAATAGAATGCATTGCAAATTAAAAGAATCAACGAATGATTTGTTTATGTGCCTGGCATAAAGGCTGATGTTAATCTGAAATATGGAACTGAGTTCTATTAATAAAAGATATTTAAAAATTTAAATACACTGACAATTGTTAAAGAATTCGCATTATCTAGCATTATACGTTTTATGATTTTCCAAGTTTTAGCCCGACCGAAGAGCTTATACGGTTGTGAACTCAATTCGCATTCAGGATTCAGGACAGCAGATTGTTCACTCCCGTGTTTAGGGATGAGGTTGAATCCCAGCTAGCAGATTGTGAATTCTCTCGAGTAAGATTTGGGGTAACAAGAGAATTGAGATTTCCAAAAAATCTGCGCGCCAAATTTTCCCACATTGTTATCACTTTCGTTCTTTTGTTGTTCTGAAAAAAGTGGTTTAATTCTTTAATTATGGTTAATTACTTATTAATATTAATCAATATTAATTAAAAGTTGAAAGGGGATTTGTAATCGTAACTAATAAGTAGTGAGTGATAAAAATCATTTCATTTCACGGATAAGTTCAAAAAAGAAACCAGAAAGTTGAAATATATTAAGTTGCAACAAGTGAAAAGAAAATTTGTAGTTTAAAACTAAAGTTACAATACATTGATGTGGTTGCTATAAATCAATTAATTCACGCGTCAATCGACGCGAAGACTGAAGACCAAGAAGACCATCACAAAAAGGTAAAAGCTGTGAAAGGATAAAAATTCAATTGCTTTCGTCATTCATTTTTAACAGCACGCTTTCATTATGTTGTATTCAGTCATTCATCGTATCAGCTGTCAGTCGAATAGTCATGAAGGCCCAAGGTGACCTTTCTACTTCATCGAGTGACATGTCAGCAATATATAATAGGGGTGACAAATCAAACTCCAATAAATCTAATGGAAGCTCGTTGAATGTTGAACGGGATATTGTTAAGAAAAATCCGCTACCCGAAAACAAATATGGAACAACCGGATTTGAAGAATGGGTATGAGTGAAATAGATCGGCATTAGTCTAGTTTATACGATAAACTGATTTCATTCAGTTTATCGTATAAACTAGCATTAGTTTATTCTAGAGGATGATAGAATGGAACTAATAATTAAAATCATTTTCATGTTACTCACAGGGAGGATACATGGAAGCCAAGAAATCAAAATTGAACGCCCAATTTAATTTGACATCTGCTAATGGAGGTGGAATTTTTCAAGACGTATCCATTTACATCAATGGATACACTGGTACTGTGAACAAATTAAAACAACGTACTTGAATCCGTTGGTTATTTTATACATATATTCATTTACTGTGGAACCTGCCTGTTATGTAGATCCTCCGGAGGATGTCTTGCGTCGATTGTTTGTGAAGCACGGAGGGGCTTTTCATCCATATCAAAGTTCTCGCACAACCTATGTTGTGGCTACAAATCTCTCCACCTCGAGCAAAAAGTATAAATTAAACACATAATCACGATAATATCTGACATGTTCATAATTTTTTCATTATTTTTCCAGTTTATATGGATCAAAGACGATAAAACCTGAATGGATTACTGACAGCATCTCGTCCGGTGAGAGGTTAGACCCTCGGAAGTACATGCTGTATGATCTTAACAAGTACGATACATGATAATATAATTTAGTTATTTGTAGACAAAATAATATGACTGTGAATTACACAGGGAAAACAATCAGTTTACATTGACCCAAATAATGAACAACTTGAAATCTTCGAAACAAAATCATATTGATTTGCTGCCACATTCAGAGAATGCTAGAATTCATGAAGACAAACTTACTGTTTCTCTTCACGAAATGGACGTCGATGGTGCTGCTGATCCAATGATATCCCACCAAGTCTCAGAATTTCAGAACAGAAATGGAGAAAAGAACGGGACAAACAAAGCAGTTGAAGACGGACCAACAAATCAGAAAAAGGTTAAAATGGCAACAGAAGATGGATTTTTAGAAGATTTTTTTCAAAACTCTAGACTTCACCTTATATCAGAACAGAAGAAAGACATGCGAAATAAAATCGGAAAATTAAGAAAAAATATATCTGTACACAAATTTGAATTTTTGGACCAATTCGAAAAGGAAACAGGAAGAACGGATAACAGTGACAATGCTACATACTTTGCTCCGGGTATGGTACTAAAATCTATTGTGTTTCAATTGAGTGAAGTAAAGTTTTTGTAATCTCAGTTTGTAATTTTAACAGCAGTTATTCTGATGCATATTGATCTTGATTGCTTTTTTGTATCCGTGGGACTCTTGACTCGACCTCAGTTACATGGAAAACCCGTCGTCGTCACACATTCCTCAGGGAAAACTGCCGATTCCAAATCAGACATAGCAAGTGCTTCTTATGAAGCACGAAAATTTGGGATTAAGAATGGAATGTGGGTTGCTGAAGCAAAACGATTATGCAGCTCTCTTGAAGTGATTCCTTACGATTTCGACGAGTACAAACGTATATCCGAACTATTTTTCGACACCTTATCAAAGTAAGTACCTATATTTAAGGAAGTACTCTGATTTATTTAGTTAATTTATCAATTCTTTCATTTTAGGATAACATTAGACATAGAGGTTGGAAGTGTTGACGAAATGGTGATAGATGCTACTTCGATATTGCAAAAAATTCCCGGTGCTACACCCCTCAGTCTTGCTGAATTCATTCGGAAGAAAATCTTTGTACGATTTTTTTTACAATTAGATGTAATTAATGTTAACAACAAATATATTATATATAACTTTACTTTTTAAATAGGAAGCAGTCAGCTGCACTGCCTCAGTTGGAATTGGATGTAATCGACTGCTTGCTAAGCTGGCGACCAAAAAAGCGAAACCCAACGGCACTTTTTTTCTGGAATCTAAAGAGGCACAGACGTTTATAAATGGTCTCGCAGTTTCAGAATTACCTGGAATCGGTTGGAGTCACGAAGAAAAACTCAGAGAACATTTCAATGTAAAACTTTGCAGTGAACTTTCACAAATTCCTCTCCAGGAGTTGAAAGATAAGTTTGGAAACAAGACGGCTGAAAAAATGAAACAGTAAGTGATTTTTTTCGTTGTTTCATTCTAAACAGTTTGATATTTTAAAAAGTTTAATTTAACATTTCTGTAGATTTTGCCAAGGAATTGATAGTTCAGAACTGAACTTTGGTTTTGAAAGACCTAAAAGCATATCCGTGGATGTCAATTACGGAATCCGGTTTTCGAAGGAAGACCAAATACATGAGTTTATGTTAAAACTGTCTAAAGAGCTACAATCCCGAGCGATTAAAGCGCAAGCAACGGCACTCAATCTTACATTGAAAGTTTTAACTCGACGAAAGGGTGCACCTTCAGATCCAAAGAAATATGGAGGACATGGAATTGTTGATTGTGTTACAAGGTAAATTTTTAATTGCCTTCTTATAAATGTTAGGTGAATGGTTTTGTAATTGAAAAAACAAATCATCTTGATTAGATCTGGCAGATTTTTTCACTCAACTAATGACTGGCAAGACATTTATCGAAACGTTTTAAAACTACTGCGACTTGTAGGAGTTCCTCCATGTGACTATCGGGGAATCGGTCTAACATTGACAGACATTTCTTTTGATTTTGATAAAACGTCTTCCCAAAAGCGGACTGTTCAGAAAACTTTGTTTGACATGGCTCCTTCACGAGGAAGACAAATGCTTGAATTTGCAAAGAAAGCATCTGCTGCAAAAGATCATTTGACCGCTACAACTGCTTCAACTGTTGGATATGAAAACTCTTGTCAAAGTTTATTACGTACTACTGAAAACGAAGCACGAATGGTTTCTAAAAGAGTGGCCGACAATACAGTTGAAACTATAGCCGATGAACCTACATTAAAGAAGAGAAAAGTTGAACAAAAAAGTCAAAAAGAATCTGTTTCTTCGGTCAAAGAAGTTGTTAATAAAAATAGTGCCTCTGAAATTGATGTAAGTGTTTTAAAAGAGTTACCAGACGACATTGCGAAGGAAATGGCTCAGCACTATGGGATTAGCTTATCACAACTAGAATCTATGAACCAGAACAAAACTGACCAAATTGTTCCTAGCTGTCAAAATGAGAAAAATCAATCAAATAATCCTTACAAAGAAATTGACAATGTGGATCCCTCTTTCTTAAGTGCTCTACCGGATGCTATTCGAGAAGAAGTTTTAATGCAGCTACGGGAGGTATGATTAGCATTAAGTTTCGTTATCTAATTGGAAAGGATTACGCCAAATAAATGTTATCAAATTAAATAATTATTAAATAGTATTATATTTCTTTTGTGCCATTATTATTATTAGGCAAACAGATCAAAACTTGTTCATCCCACGGTATTGAGATCGGTAATCACAAATCAAGAACCTCAACCTTGCTCCAGCAAGCAAGCCTTACTGCGAGATGCTGTGCTGCATTCTGTATCTGCCGATCTGCCCCAAGAAAACGATAACACTGAAAACCGGACAAAGACAAACATTGAGAATATAGTTGAGCCAAACACTCTTTTACAATTAGGTTTTCGTCTTCAATGTGATGAGGAGGTAATTAGTGAGGATGAAAGCAAGAAAAATAATACCATAAGAAATAATGGAAATGAGGATAATTCGGACACCTCAAAAATATGTACACCGCCTTCTACTCCTCTAATACCTCATCTACGAACAAAGTCATCAAGTGGAAAAAGATATCGTCGCCGACAATCTCAAACCCCTAGTAGCACCGCTTCTAATTCCAGTAAAAGAAAACTTGACTTTGATTTTCTGAGCGACGTAGACTTTGATGAAGATGATAAAATTAAACCAAAACAACTCAAGAAATTCAGAAAAAAACTGAACATATTCTGGAAAAAACCGTCTAAAAATGCCCCTGTGATTGAAACAGAATCTGTAGCACTTCCTGCACTTAACGGTGCTTTTGATATAGATGAAGTTCGTAGAATGATTCGTGAAGGAGTGGATACCATAAAAGAGCCTGGCTCTACCGAAATGGAAACTTTGAGAAAATACTGTCTGGAATTAGTTTCTCGGTGCTGGTTACAACAGGCTTCAGTTGTTTTGAGTTTCATATGCAGGTGGTTAAGTTATAAAATATTTCTATCCCTCTAAACTGGTATGTTTCTAACTTGAAGTGTTTTGTTGCAGAATACTCAAACGAATCCCTCCAGAATCTCCTTGGCGTGATATACTAGATGAAATCCTACAAGAATCACAGATCAACTGTACTCAGTTACACAATCATGAATTACGACTTGAAAGTTTAGAATAGTAGTTTGTAAGAGAAAGACAGTATTCATATCCTGATATAATCGATTTTTCCTTAGCTCAATAATAGTTTGATTACAATGAAACATGACTGGAATTAATGTTACAATAAATAAAGTCTGAAAAATAGCAATTGCGTTTAGAATAGTAATATTTTATTTGGTTTATTTATTTTTAACTTCATTTTTTGGTATGGGTTCAGGTCTAGGTGTTAGTTGTTGATACTGTATCAGGGCGGTTAAACTGATAATTTTCTACAACTCTTTTTAAAATAGGACGACAAACTACTTGACCTTTAAGCCTACTACACAGAAGGAATACTCCTGACAATTTTCTATGCAAGGAGTAGATCTCTTCAGGTGGAGGACACAAACGTTCTTTGACCATTACCGGTACTAGTCGTTGAATTCGCATGGTTAAATCTTGGCTCCCAAAATCGTAAGGTTTGTCACCGGTTCGCAAAGCTTCTCCCAGAAGTAGAACTGATTCAGTATGTGCATTTTCCATAAGCTATATTATGAAACAAACAAACATTTATTTACACGAAATTGATTGGAGTGTAGCATGAAATATAATTTAACCTTAGATTCATAGCCTGAAAGAAATCCAATTTCTTTGGAAAAATAAAGAATTTTTTCCCTGTTTCCTTCAGCAGCAGCCTGAAGAATTCTCATGTAATTGTCTACAAATGAATTCTTGTACTCCCTTGATGAGCCAAAGTCAAGAAGTCCAATCTGTTAGTTTAATTTATTTGCAACTTTAACTCACTCGCGAATATTTAATCAATATAGCATTCTCAAGGAGAAATACCTGACGTGTTTCAATATTATATAAAAAGTTTGCCCAGTTGGGATCAGTTTGCATAAATTGAAATTCAAAAAGTTCTCGGAAAAATAAATCTAACATTAAAAAGCAAATGTGATTTTTTGTCTTCTGATCAAGGTTTTCGCATTTGTCAACTGAAATTCCTTCAATTAGTTCTGTTGTGTAAATTTGTTTGGTTGTAAGTTCATCTGTAATTGAAATAAAAATACTGTTAAAAAGTTGTACTATTGAATAAAACGGCGTAACTTAAACTTTACCGACAACATCAGGAACGTAATACTCCGAATAAGGCTCTAAAAGTTTTCTAAATCGCTTAGCACATTTAGACTCTCTGATATAGTCCACTTCCCAGGATAACTCACGTTTAGCAACTTCAATTATATTCTCTATAAAGACTCCTGTTCAAAAGAAAAAGTCATGTATATGAGAAACTTCAATTAAAAAACATAATTTTATGTACCTTCAGGAATGATATTCCAGACACCCAAGACCGACATTAAATTGTCAATATCACTATTTATACCCTGCCCAACACCAGGATATTGAATTTTAATTGCAACCGGTCGACCATCGTGTAATTTTCCTAAATGAACTTGTCCAATCGATGCCGCTGCAAATGGCTTGATTTCAAAATCAGCCAGTTTAGTACGCCAATCCCGTCCTAATTCGGCAATTAGCATTTTCTACAGAACAGATGTCATTATTTTTTGTCATTTTGGCAATGATAATCACAATATACTTGTATTTAGAATAATTAGAATTAATTACTCACCTCCATTTGCCAGTCTGGCATAAAATCTGCTGCGTGTCTCACTCTTTCAAATACTTTTTGAAGTTGGGGATTAATCATGGAATTGTCCTGAATACTCAAAATTTGACCAATTTTCAATGCAGCACCTAAAACCAAAAGGATTTCTCTTGACATGTACTTTTGAAATATGAATTTTAATATTTTCAAAAACTAAAAAACCAAACCTCGAACTCGACATAAAGTATCCACAATTCGTTCAGCATTTGCTTCTGTCAGGAACGGACTAGAGTCAAGTAATGAATCACTTCTACTAAGGTTTTTTAAACCTAAGGTCCGCTTTGTTACTTCCGTCAGAGCCCCAAGTCCTAAACCGGCAGCTAATCCACCATAGGACACAAGTCTGCTTATTCTTGATGCAGGAACTTTTCTTTGTTTTGACAACTTGCTCAATTGCTAAAATTAGAAAGGAAATTTATACATTTTTAAAGTATGGCTCAGAAGTAAGATAAAAATTAGAAGTAGAATGATCATTTTAGGCAAAAGTTGTACAATTGACAATAACCAATAACTATGAACTACTATAACTATTATCTAAATGCTTACCGAAATAGGCTTATTTTTTGATAAAGGTTTGACAATTGCAGACAATTTTGATTCCTCCGATGCAATCGTATTGACAACTGAAGTTGATTGGTAATCTTTAATATTAGGCACTATAGAATGGGATGAGGACGAGTGTACATTCCCGATAGATGATACTTGGTGAATAGCTCCAGCAACCGATGATTGTATGAATTCGTTTTTCAATTCTTTCGTCTTTAAGGAGTCTTGTGAAGCTACAGCTTTATCAATTTTAAATTCATTTTCTTTCGTCCTATCTATTTCTGTTAATTTTTTATTATCATTTTCAATTTGTTCTTGTTGCTTTTCATACAATTTTCCATCTGCATTTTGCTGTAATAATTCTACGCCTATTGATTGAATAAAAATATTTTCCAAATCCTCTTCCCTTATGGTTAAGATGTCGTCATCTTCGAGTAAGTTACTAAACTCATTTATTTTTGCAGGTGCAATGTCAGTGCCTTGCCTTTTCGCAACCTGTGTAGATAAAATGTATTTAGGAGCAATACTTGCAAACTGCTGAATACCGACAGGTATCATTGATGCGCGTTGAATAAGATCCCCAGGATCCGAAGAGGAAAATGACTGAAATTATATCATAGTAAATCACACCACAATACACAATGAATTTTGCTTTCGAAAATCATGCAAATTACCTTTTTAATAGTTTCCGGAGCATCTTGGACAACTTTCCTTAAAGTTGAATTATTTAATATAGTTTTATAATTAGCGTTTTGAATTGAAGTTCCAGACTTTGCCACTTTTATGAGTCCATTTATGACTAGTCGGACATCATTAGCAAAATAGCTGTTGGACATATTTTCTTTTCGCTTAAGGTGTTCTTATTTTTCTTGACATACCAAAATCAAAAACAGGAATCTGCACTGTATTTCATACTGAACCTGAACTGAAACCGGAAACTGAATAATTACCAAATTACTCCACTCCCGGCAATGAATTATTTATTTGTTCATACCTTAAGAATTGTAAGAATAAACAAAAATATTATGTAATGTCCCAACCGTACGCGTACGTCAACTAATTGGCGTCTAATTTTAAGTTATTAGTCTACCATTGATAAGTGACGAAGTAAATGAATATTTCTTCCTAATTTTTGAATCTCTCATGTATTTACTGTTTTGAAGAGTGATGATCATGTGCCGCCACAGGATGACAACAATTCTCAATTCTCACATCATCCCACATCAAAACAGCTGATTTCAACTCAAAAGGGAAACAAAGAAGAAAAATATTTTAATTTGCTCATCAAAAACCATAAAAGTGGATTCAATTTCTTTGTTGAGGCCCGAGATTTTAATTGTAGTCACCAAGTTTATTAAAAAGTAAAAACTTTTTCCTATTTTATTAATTTTATTATTATTATTGCTCGCAAAGCAGTTTTACTGAACTTAAATGGTCTGACACCTAAATAAAAACAACAACAAACCTTCTACTAACTAAATTACTACAATCTGACATTCCTGTTTCCAAAATAAGAAAGGTTTTTACGAAACTATTATCAAAAAGCCACTTTGCGCCTTTGTAATAAGATTAATAAATTAAGAAATTGAATAATTAACAAATATTTTAATTTATTCAATATTTGTAGGCGATGAGAGGAGATTCCCTGTCAATTCAATTTAATCTTTATTCAAGCTTTAATCAATCATTTATAAAGATTCCAGGGAATCTCCTCTCATCGCCTACAAATATTGAATAAATTAAATTTATATTTGTATTAATTATTTCCTTGCAGTTGTTGGTAGGCTGATAAAAAACTAAACTCTCAATTGTATTCATTCATTTTTGGAAGAGAGTCACTTAAAATTTCAAGACAGAAGACAGGATTCCGATTCCAACGATTTCAAGAAAGAATTTTCAATCATGGGGAAGATATTTTTGGAACATCCAGGAGGAATTCGACTATTTTCTTGTGCATCGTGTGACACAGTATTGACAAATCGAACGGAGTTAATAAGTACAAGATTCACTGGCGCAACGGGGAGGGCCTTTTTATTCAGCAAGGTGGTCAATTTGACCTACAGGTATGTTGTAAATTACTTTAAATAATTGTGTAACACTTCGATTTAAAATTTGATATTCCTTGATTTGTACGTTTACAGTGAGGTCCAGGACAGAGTCATGCTAACAGGTCGTCATATGGTTCGTGACGTTTCCTGCAAAAATTGTGATGCCAAGTTGGGATGGATTTATGAATTTGCCACAGAAGAGAATCAACGATATAAAGAAGGTCGCGTTATCTTAGAACGGGCACTTGTCACGGAAAGTGATGGAATTGAAGAACGTGGAGTGGCCAACTGACAGCAGGTTAATAATGGACGCGTGCTTGATGATGATAGCGATGACAATGTCTGATTGAGTATAATATTGTCTATTTTATTATTTTCACGTACTACCAACTACCCCATGTATTATATTGCATTGAACTGAAATTTGTTTGTAGAAATTAATGAATTTTGCAAGTGTCACAGGATTTGGGATTTCTATTTTTTAATGCGCCATGATGATTGATGATGTGTTACCAAAATTCAAGAATGAGTAATAATAATATATGTTATTGAATATCAATAATTAATTAGAATAGTATCACTGTGAAGTAGAAAGAGTTATCATAATTTTAGATATAATAAAAGAATACATAGATTATAAGGATAAGGATTTTAGAGAGATTTACTTATTAATTATACATGTAATCAACCTAAGAAAAGATTTCTTAATTTTTAATTATGAACTATAATAATAAATAGTAGATAGCAGATCTGCGTTTGAAAAGTTGCACTCTCTAAATAAATAGTCATATTATTGAAAATAACTTGTCTCTGCAATTTCGGATGTGCCAGATTTTTTTATCATACATATTATTTAATATAATAAATATGTATAATCGATTTTCATAAACATTTTAATTCAATATTATGAAGAACGTTGGATTTTGGTTGGAATTGAGTTGCATTGATGGCGATAAGGTCGTGAGTGAAAACTTGCGGGTTTCTCTTATTGGCTTTTGCTTTGCTTTCTTCTCGATATCTCGATGCTATGGAATATCAAATAACGACTTTGGAATACTACTATTTTTAGTTGAAAGTTAGGTTTTTCAAAATTGCAACCAATATGTTCATTATTTATTTTTGGAAGAATTTGAGCCTTCATTAGGATAAAATTACCGAATTTTAGTAAAAATCGGTTAGCATTTTTTAGCATCCTCAAATCCTTACAAGGTGTTTTGCTATCTGACATTAATGTTATTAATATTTTTACCAAATTGTTATTTACAAATGATCGCAATCAATGTGAAAAAAATGTTCATACAACTCCGATAAGTATGAAAATAAAATTACGTGACTATGACTTGTGATGAGATTTTCATTGACAAGACAAAAGCAGAGCAATGCAATGGAGAATGAAAATATTTGTTCTGTGAACACAGAACAAAGTCAACTTTCTCCAACAATCATCATCGGCACTAGATTTAGTCATGTCATAGACCTATATATGGAAGAACAAGCTGAAATATCTGGTTGGATTGTCCAAAAGTGAAAAGTACATATTAGTCTTGTATCAGTTTAGTAGTAGAAGTAGTACTTATACTTCTCCAAACTGCAAATACACACAATCAGAATCAACAAAGAATGAAAATGATGCACACAACGAATTATTTGTTAAATGCACATATTTCCATTCATGCAGTTTTCTTCTAGAATTCTTTTAAAACCCTACACAGATTATTATCTATAGTTAGTTACAATATTTATTTTCAAAGAGCCCTGCTGCTGTATGTTCTACCTATCTGATAATTACTATTTGAAGTTTTTTGTGTTTGTCTGTTTGTCATCACAAGTTTTAATCGTTTTATAGTTTACTGAATAGTTTTTCATCAAATAAAATTATCGATTTGATGTCAAACTGTAAGAGGTTAAGTTGTACAACAAGTGACAGGTTTCTTCTTTCTTGGTTAACTTATGTAGAATTTGTATTTGTCATTTTAAAAGATGACAGGAAATGCTGTCAAAACTCACATCCTCTAATGATTTAGGTAACACTCAACAACAACAGGACAAGTGATTGATTTTGTTTGGTCGTCTTTTAGTGTCCGTTTCTTGATGAAATAGAATTGTGTTGGTTGTTCCTCATCTGATACATGATTTTACAAATTGATCAAAAAAGATCATGACGAAATGAATCTTCTGAGAAGAATAAGAGGAAAGGGCAGTCATGTCCTCGTTCTATTATGTATGCAAAGAGCATGAAATTTTTTCTTTCTTTTTTTGAGATCCAAAATGATAAAGCCACATTGACAAATGGGTGCAAGGGTACCTGAGCCCTTGGGTGCTCACAAAACATTCGTATTGTGTAGAAATCGAATGAATGAAACCAGTAACTTCCTCTTTTATTGTTGGCAATAAATAAATCCAGCCCCTGGCACTCTCATCATCTCCAGATGCAATACAATGAACCATGAAACTCTGTTCAAGTCGTTAAAGAACATAAATAGAATTTTTTGTAATCTGGCTGAACTTTTATTTCCTAAAAACTAACAATGTGACATAATGACCAAACGGTTTTAAATGTGAGTTAACTTTCAGGTTTAAAATTCAAAGACCCGTTAAAATGACCTAGTCAATTTCCCTCATTTTATAAATAAACATGAATAAAAAGGATATCCGCGTTTATACCCTGAAAGTTATATGTGGTTGTAACAATATCATTTTAAGTTTCAGTGAATGCGTGATTCAAAAGTCATTTCATTTAGAAATCAATTCTGAGTAAAACTTCAGTTGAGGAATGGTAGAAAATTGCCTGATTCTCAGATTTTTGTCATTTGCGTTGTGAATTCTCACAGTGGTATGCAAAATACATAATATTTTATAATAAAAAATAAATTAAAAGATAAAAATGGGGTTTTATAAAACAATCCGTCTATCATGTTCTCTGGATTGAAATTAAGGTAAGCTTTAAATTAAAATTATGCGAATAGTAATAATAATAATAATAGTCTTTATTATTCCAAATTAAAGCAGATACATAATTAAAAGAGTAGTCAATCCCCACTAACGTAGGCAATACTTGACTATCTTATGTGTAATATGAAAGATTCATGTTGGGAGTATAGCCTTATGGACAACTTCTTTTCGTCATTGTTTTCATTTCAGGAGAAAGTCTCGTTTTAATCGAAATAATGTGCTTCTCATTATTGAAGTTTCATTAATTCTGATTTTGATCAAAAATCATTAAAATGCATAGTAATATTGTCATCTGAACTTTAACAATGGAGAAAAAAATGTACACAGTTAAAGAGTATATAGCAGATGAGGGAACTATGATTGGAATTATTACACTTGATGAGCTAGGAACGTAAATGTCCAGAAAAAGTGGCAGATTAACATGTTTAGGAAAATAAAAATAAGCCGTATCTAAATCTGGTGGGTGGGAAAAAAGAGTCACTCATTGTTGATCCCACAGTCATAGACAGCTTTAACGAATTGAATAGAAATGCGATTGCAATTTGTCAGATGATTTCATGCTTAGTTGAAGATGAATAGAAGAGCGTTTGGCTGTTGGTTACGGGCTATTTTATTTTATTATGTGAATAGTAGTGTACCATTATATTAACGGGGAGAAGATCAGAACATTTGCCTTTGATTTGATGATCTCTTCCATTCTGTCATATTACCCGATGAATGAATATTATCCCCTACAAACCATTCATTTGAATATGATTTTGATTGTGTTTGTTCTCACTTTATAACACGCTCTGTGCACAAACCCCCTTTTTATACTATTATTTAACTAAACGAGCAAATCTGACGATTGTGATTTTGTTGTTGGCTATTTGTTGGTCTATATGCTATGGCGTTTGATTTAGGGAGCCCTTTGCGTTGTATCGCATCACAAGAGCAGAAGGTTCATCCTTCTGTGTCTCAAAGAACAGGAGAGAGTTGAAAGAGAAAGAAGCGATTTGTGTCAATCATCATTAAATGGAAAACAATAAACTACTGTTATAATAATCCCTCAATTGATTTACTCCCTTTGGATTAACATAACATAATAATATTCTCCATCACTTTCATCTCTATAATTATAGGGACTCTAAACGCGTTCCAAACACAAAATATAGTTCCATATTTAACGGAAACCGGCTTCTCAGTTTATTCCGTCCACAAATTCAACACATCAAGCTACATTTTTTAATAATGTGCAATGTGCATCCCTATTCTTCATACACTTTTTAATGAATCAATAATAATTTCAACCCTATTGGAAAGTAAAACTCGTTTAGGATTATCACGTATCATCATCCTTTTTACCAAATAATTATCCATTCAAATTTCAAATGCCTGTTTGTAATAGGGAAATAAAGCCTGAACTCAAGTAGAAATAGAATTTTGGAGAAGTGCATCAGTATTTTTCTCCTCTCTCCTTTAGAATGTAGAATCGAAAAGCTAAAGTTTCGAATCGCCTTTGGCTGAGAGGGAGAATTGTACAAGATGAAAGTAATAATAAGTAAACTAAAGTACGCCTACTCTGTCTATAAAGGAATAGATTAGTGAAATGCACCACCACAATCCACAATGCAATGCATCCTTTCTCCAAATGAATGATTCTTTGTGGAAAAATATCTTTCATGTACAGGGTTCCAATATTTATTACATTATTCCTTTCGTATACTCTGTTTCCCTTTTAGTAGTTTATTGAATTGGATGGTGTTATAAACCCTGTTAGACTATCAATACATTCATGGAGCGAAAGTAAGTCCACTATTGAATGAGAAAGAAATGACGTGAAAGACAGTATGAGTCTGGAGAGAGAGTACTTTTACCGTTGGGACTTAAGAGCCACGTTCAGAGGGTAGGAATGAGTGACTAGTGAACTGATGATGATGATGAGAGGATGGAAATTGAGATTTAGCTTCTTTCTTCTCAATGATGATGAAGAGGTACAGTAATATTGTAGTATTACATAGTATATAAAGTCTCTGGAAGCCTTGGAGCATCAATATCTATGCTAATACTAACTCTCCAATCTCTCGACGATTCCTGCAATTTTCCCCAACAAATCCTCCTCTTGTATTTTATATTTGACGTCTATTGGTTTTCTACAAACTACAATCTCCTGGGAATCTCATATTTGACTACAATATTGGATAAACTTCAGTACTTGAAGCGCTTTGGCATTTTGCCTTTCGCTTTCTCATTCAACAACTTCTCCCTTCAATATAATCCTTCATCCCACTCTTGAGAAAATCATTGTACCTTCTACGGACATTATATACCATCATTGTGAAAGTTTTATGAGCACAGTCTGTTTCTGCTCCATACTGATTTAGTTTATCCTTTAATTTACTATTTCATGTTGGCATTTTGATATCCCTTTTTCTAAAATACTATAAACTCTGCTTTTTTAATTAGATGAATTTTAGAATTTATTTAATGAATTTAATGAAAATGAGTTAGCAACAGAAAACGCTTCTTTCTTTTTCTTTTCATGAAATTCTTTTTTTATCTAATGAAATCTTGAAAATCCTATTCATGAAACTTTACTATCAATGTTAGTGATTTAAATTCTATTTTTCATAAAAATAAATTAAGCGATGAATTGAATGGGTTAAACATTTGTTTGTCGATCAAGTTTTCACATTAGGAGTTCAGTAAAAACCGCGATATGCTACATTTCATAGGGCAGTACTACTACTACTACTACTACTGCATTAACTTATTTATTATTCTGTTGGCACTTTTATTTAACCTCAAGTGTTTGCTTTTTACACTATTAAATTGAATAGAGAATTGGAACATAGAGAAGAAGAGGTGAGACGTTGCACTTGATCCAGAAAAAGCTCCATATTTTACATTACTGAGACGAGAATATTGATGCAAACCAACAAATAAATAACCACAACAGAACTTGTGTATTTCTCCTCGCACAGGTGTATAGTATGAAATGGAATATTTTGTTTTTATTATTAGTAAGCTATTGCATTTACAGACTGCAACAGAGATGTATGCTGAACTACTTAAGAAAATAAGATGGAAATGAATTTGTACTTGGGTCCTAAACATAGATCAGAAAGAGAATCAACATTGCTGCATTTTGTTACTTATTTTTATTTTCTACTCTAAGAAAAGAGGATAAAGGAGAAATGGTTGTTTACGTGATGTTTCCATTATCTGATTTTTGTACCTGCTAGACAGGTGGGCACCACTTTTGACCATTTATACACGAAGAAATACAGTTCCGGAAATGAGAGTGAGAATAAGAATAGTAATGATGCATTTACAAGAGATTCTTTTCTAAAAAGCCAACAGGAAATCAAAGAGAATAACTTTTCAGTCTTGTTTACGACTGGACTTTGAGAGATAAGATTAAGATAATTATTATATCCATTATAACGTATAGCTAAAAACTTTATTTCACATCTTATATGTGAATGAACGAGGGTCCATTTTCTATGAATTAACACCTCACAAATATAAATGGGATTCTATTCTACTCTCAGCTTTGTGATTTGTGATGATGTTAATGAAAAGGGCTTTTTTTCCATTTAGTAATGAACACGTCAAGAAGTTAAACTTCCTGGGAGTTTCTTAATGTTTTGACTTGATGCATTTAGCATTCCAAAAGCAGGAATTTTTTAAATATTCCAAAGTACTCAAGGAACCTACCGAGAGAAATGACTAAATCATCATGGTAAGCAGAGTATACATCTAATATACATATTCTTAAAGATCAAAGATGATGGTCATAAGGAAACTTAATGTTATGCAAATTGAGAATTGACTTCTATTATAGCATTTGTCGTCATCCGCAGACAAATTGACTTTTGATGTGTAAACCTTCGTTAAATTGGTGTGCTGAGCAAACAAACACACCGACGGAACGATCTTAAGAGATTTATTTGTATGCACATGCAGATTTAGGTACACTAACTGCTGCTGCAAACGACAAACAAGGAATATTTCAGTGGTTGCCGAATATTTGCTAACAATTACCTTGTTGTAATATTAGTACAAGTAATTTATTAATGTTATTGCAAACAATTTGTGGATTAGAATATAATTGTTAATCATCATAACGAGAGTCTCAGGACAGGACTGCACCACAAATATCTCTTAACCACCTTCAGTTTACTAACACAAAATATTATTGAGCAGAATTATAAGGACAAAGTAATAGTATTAAACGGAATGAGATGAAAAAATAACTTTATATGCGATAAGTATTAGCATTTATAAATGTGCTGGTTGCATGCATTCAATAGGATTCCAAAAGAAACATAAAAATTTATGAACCCCTTCAATTAAGGAAATAAATAATTTAAAACAAAGGGGAACTTTCATCTCCCTGACGTGATGCGACGCGTGTTTGTCTAACCGAGGTGATGTTCTTGTGGAAATTATTGAAGGTAGTAATTTTCAAATGAATCGTTTCACGTAATTGAGAACTTTTCGGGTGACCAGAAGGTCATAAAGTTTTATTGGATTTTCCCATTTCGTAGTGCCCTCATGAATGAATGATTGTAATTGCAGATATACAGACTATAACCAAGCACAAGGTCTGATATATATAAGAAAATTGTCGCAATCGCAAGTCTTGTGTCGATCTGTCTCCTAGAGCTATGATGATGATGACTTGTCAAAGGGAACGTGAAAGGAAGTAATTATTGTGTGCATGCAGCAATATCCGTAGGATATTATTTCACCTCACGGCATCGAAATCGTAATCGCAACAAGTTTATATGGGATGGAATTTTTATGAAAGTGTAGTCTATATGCTTTTAATCTGCTGCTGGTCTCGTTTCATCGATCTCCTTCCTAGAAATGTTGTTGTAAATGTTTCGTTATCGATCATCAATTTATTTATTTGGTGATGAGTAATTTCGTGTATCATTAAAATAATGAATATGTTCAATTGTTTATATACAATATATGAAATATTTATAATAATGATGTGACTAGGATGAGAGACTAATTATCATGTTGAAATATTATTTTAAATCTCAGCCATTAAAAACTATAATTTATTTGCTACAGTGTCAATTGAAAGTACCGATCAGATCAGACCTCATAACTATATTGACTCAAGTGCATTGCTAAAATGTGTGGTTTTACGTTGGCAAATAAACACACACAAAGCAAATAAATGTTTAGAGAGAAGTTTGCATTCGACGTTCTAGAAACTGATTTTGCAGATTTAATTTAAATGATTAGTTTGTTTAGCACATTTTATTTTTAGGTTTGAAGCAAAATGATTCTACAGTCATGATGCACGTAGTAAGTAGCTGATTGCTGGTTGGTAACATAAATATGTCAATTGAACCATGTTATAATGTAACTTAATAAAACATAATTATGGAAATCTATTCACTCATCCGTTGTTTCGTTTCACTTTTTATAAGGTGTGTATTTACGCCAAGAACATGGCTCTAATGAAATGAGGGTTGGTCTGCTCCTGCGGTTATAAATTGACGTCTGGCTTCATTCAACAACTGTTTTTAAATCTTACGTACAATAAACTAAACATTTCATAATTTTTATTAATCCAAGGAAAGTGCATGAAAAGAAACAATAATTCATGTTATTTTATACTTGTTAATAAAATTTGTAACCTTCAATAAAATTACTTACAAGGATTCGTAGTATGTTTTTACGACACTTTAAAATCTACCACATTTTTGCCCAGCAGAAAGTAATTTTGTCATGCTTCAAATTAATCGAAAAGTTCCTGTAATGAGCAATTAACAATAATTTTTACACCATTGTTCATAATTTGCTTTGTTTTCCTATTATAATTGTGTTTTTCTGAAGATTTATTTTTTCACATGGTGCAAACAAAAATTGCATGGAAAGAACAAAGTAAAGTGAAATTTCATTATTTTGATCATGACATATCACCTAATACTACACCTAAATATAATACTACTAAAACTACTATATTTAGTTGAAAAAAGAACAGAATATCGTCCCGCGACGCAATGGCAATCTCTCAACGTCCATAAATGATATATGATCCTCTCTATCTCCATTTTACAGAGAAACTTTTGAACATACAAATGAATCCATCTTCTTCAGCAGAAGAAGAGCGAGAAGGTACATTAGAGATGAGATCTCCCTTTCCATGCATTTATTTTATATACCACCGTCCGATCCGACATCCCAACTTTCATCCATGAAATTCTCTCCTGCTTCGTTATAATCTCAAACTTAAATCCATGGCTCGTCCACAGTGTTGTAAAACAATTTGGAATAAACCAACTGGACATTTTCCAGTATTCCAGTTAAAAAGCACGAAGGAATATGTTTAAAAGCATATAAATATGAAGGAATAGTTTTCTCTCTTATAAATGGGAAAGCAACCCTAGTCTACTTTTGATTTTACATTACATACACTGCATGTCTTTGATGCTACGCGATATCATCCAGCAGCAGAGCTTTTGTTCCAGCCAACCAAACCAAAACTGAACTCACCGTCGCTTCGTCCGCTCCGTTCATAATGGATTGGATGACTTTATTTGAACAATTTTCAATTTTCAAATGGTTGTTTGCCTAGTCGAGTGCCTAAAACTATCATACCATCTGATACTACTTACTACTTCCATATAGGTATATAATGCCTACGGAGTTTTCAATATTATTACATAGACTTGTTCTGCCCTGTCTGTACTGAACTGAAAGCTAAAGTCAAACCTGAGAGTTTAGAAGAGTTGTTGCAAATGCAAGTAAACCAAGTGAACCGATATCAGGGTAAAGTTGAAAGCATATGCGGACGATGAAGGATGACGATGGGACAAATGGGAAGTAAGGACCGTATTTTAGAAGATATAAAACACTGTTATTATTACTAACACTAAAAAACTATACACACAGGAACTCGTCGAGGAAGGTGTGACATAAATTATTTCCCACATACAATCTCATAGCTCTATTTTATTCTCATCTCACATGCAGCTTTCCCATACACTACTATATGAATCCCACTTTATGGCAATTATAACTCTTCCTCTAAATTTTGTTCAGGATAAAATGCATTATTGTTACATAAAATATATTACCATGAAATAAATTATATTAACAAATTCATGTATGTAATAACCCTTTAAAATTCAATGAATCTCGCCAGTAGTTCGGACTCTAAATCATGGTTAAACAAAGTATTCTTAAAATAACCACACATTTTTCATTACTAAAATGAAATTTTTTAGACTTTACTAGGAGCATTATGTTTTAGTAGTGTACAAGAAATGTAACTCAACGTGAAGCAAGTTAGAGTTGACATTTATTTTTTTGTTTGATTTTGGGATGTGTCATCTCACAGTTTTAGCTTTTAGTTCACTCTAGCTAGAGATGGGTATGTTTTAAAACCAACGAATTGGAATATAAAATAATTTACGACTTAAGCAACTATGTTCGACATTTTTCATGATGTTCGTGTAATTGCTATTTTTATTATCTTATACCCAGCAATAGCAATCCATTCACAGACGCTAATTGAAAGGGGATATTTAAAGATAGTGAAAATTCATGTATTTTTTTACGAATATTAAAAAATGTTAGAAACACCCAAATACATTTGTATTATAATAACTATAGGTGGAGGATAGTTGGAATTTGCTAATTAATGTGTTACCAAACTCAGATCTTTGTTAATGACTTTTACTAGAACTGTTTGACACCCAATGAATTGTCAGTTTTCTATTTACTCAATATCCACTTCTGCAGCTTTTAATAACTATCATTCCGGTACTTTTTATGACCATTTGAAAGAATGTATTATGAATAATATAATAATATATGCAAAAGTCACAGGTGTGGTTTTGAGAATCCAATACATGTACTATAAACAACAGAGTTCTATCCATTAGGGCAATATAAAGTAAAAAATTTCAAAGAAATCTCCAATGAAAATTATTTTCTTATTTTGTACGCTTCGTGAACCTTGAGAGTTAGCAAGAATAGTTTGATGGAAATGAAAATTAATATCGGGAATCGAAGCTGATTGAAGTTGCCGATGTTTGTTTTAGCCTACTATTACTAATTGCTTCGGATGACAGCTTAACTACAAGGTACACAATGGTGGTGGATTAACAGAATGACATTTTTCTCACGGTGTATCTTGACTTTCTTGACTTGACATATCCTCTAGACCTCAGCACTCAACATCATCAGCAGCAGAGCAGCTACTATAAATGATTATTAATGATTTTTAACAGTAAACTAAAATACTCATAGCATAAAAACAATTCCATTAAATAATTGCCTTTGTCCTCGGTCTCTGGAGAAAGGCAAGTAAAAGAGTCTACAAACATTTTAAACTGTTCCAAATAACTTTGAGTCAATTTATACGCATTACATTGAAAAGAAAACTGCATATAATTCTCTGTGTGTTGCATGAATCAATATTTTTATTTAAAGAAGTCAGCTGGATTCATGAGTTTTGTTGCTCTTCTCCTATGCAAACTGACACACACTTGTAAGAATTTAATGAGATATGCCAATAAAACTGTGTAAATTGAATCTATCAACAAGGGATTGCATTTGTTAAACTCAACGCATTGCATCGCATCTATTTTCCTGTAACACTTCTCTCAACCATCATCATCAGTAAACCTTATATTCCAACGAATAAATATAATTGTGTATGCACTGCAGCACTCATCTTCAGCAAGCTGAAATGAATCAGAAGCAAACATTGACGTAGACTCACTTGGAGTTCCATATATATGTAATAGTAAGTAAAGGACGGAAGAAGAAGTTCTATAGAAAATGTTTTATACACTACTACTGCAACTTTATAGTTTTTTGCTTATTGTGCCGAGAAAATACCAGCTAAAAAATAATACAAAGTACTAAAGTAAATTTTGCTGCACCTAACCTTACGTAACATATTACTCGTCTTGTCATTCCGGACTGGAGACCTTTTTCCAGGGGTTTGCTGTGTTGCGGCTAAAGAAATGAAAACATACGGAATGAAAGTAAACCCCATCCAGAATTTTATTATAGAAGATAGAAGTGCAATAAGTCTACAAAATGAACCCGGTTATAGGGAAGGCAGCAGTAGCAGCATTTATTGAGCTAAGCAAAGAGCAAATGAGTATTTTGAGAGCAAACACTTTCAAATATTTTATCAGGGACTCTTCTGCCAAGTAGTATATATAGCATAGGAAGGAACTAAACTGATTCTAAATTCTATCCAACATTCAGATTCTTAAAGCATGAGTAAAAGTAGGGAAATAAAGAGCACTACTCTGAGTTGGTGATGGTGGTTGACTGCTTTCTTTAACTGGAGAAGAAATACCTAGAAATCTGGAGAAATGACGAGAAATGCTAAACCAGCAGCAGAAGGAAGAAAAGTTGCCTTCCCTTTAGAACCCAGATCAAAATGGAAGTTTCTTCAGCTTCAGAAATTTCTCTAGTTGGAAAAGTTACACACAATTTCTTCATCTGGTCACAAAACTTTAGTTTCACTTCTCCATCTATATATTCTAACGTTTATAAGCAGACCAACACTACAATAATAACCCATACTATAACTTGGCAACTTGGCCATTTGATTTCAAACATAGAACCTTTTGAATTTAAAGAAACAGTGTCTCATAGATTTAAATATTATTTAAATACTAATCCTACTTTAGTACAAATATAAATGGAATGAGTCATTCTGAAAGTAAAGTTCTAGGAAAAATGGATTGAGTTTTGTAAAGGGATTTTCCTACATATTCTTATTTTACTCAAGCAGGATTATATCAAACTCTACTTTTTTAAGTGGGCCTTTTCCATTTGTTTTTAACCATGAATCAGCCATAAGGCAATATAAGATATAAATTCTTCATATTTTTCTTACTGCTACGAAATTCATTTTTAACCATCATAAAAACTATATTTGTGATATTTGCTTCATTTTTGATTATTATGGGCGTTTGGTTTTGTAATACAAAATTACACAGATCACTAAACAGGAAGTGAATCTGACAGTGATGTTGATGGATCATTTGATGTCGATACGAGTATTCAAATAACTAATTAAATGTAAAATAATCCTAATTTTATGGAAAATCACACATGTGAAATTTTCAGGAAGAAGGAAAACAAATTATTGTGGACAGAATCAAAGTACAATAACGTAATATTAATATAGAATTCTCATGAGGACATTGACAACAACCTATGGACCAATGAGACTGGAAGCAACCAGGAAGAGTTTGTAGAGGGATTGATATTGATATGGCTTTTGATTTAGATAAAATCCTCGTTATCTGCAACACAAACAATTCACATTGGCGTCATTTATTGTTAATAATATGTTTTGTTATGCCTCGTGTTTGCACTTCTTCAGTTCAGAAGCAGTTCAATGGCCCGCAATTAGTTAGATTAATGTATATTTTCAAGCATTTCAATTATTATTTTTATACAAGTTTTTCCTTAACGCTGTATTTTTTATTATAATTTAAAACTTTGTCAAAACTTCCAATTTCAGAAGTTATTTTAAATTTAATTTAAGAATAATTCCATTAGAAGAACGAAATAATTAAAATTGGAATTGGATGAAGTGTAGAAAAAGATGAAAAGTTGAAATAGACATGTAGAAATTGGCCCTTGACTCTAAATTTTATCAATTTGTGAAGAAGTCTGTTTACTCACTGGAACTTTTATTATTCTATTATGATACTTTTGAAGTTGCAATATTTGTCCAAAGAAATGGATTTATTTCATTTCTCATATCATCATTGGAAACGTTTACACAATGATAAAAATCCGGACATGAGGATTTGAGATATTTTATTTTATAATGCAACCAAAAACCAAAAACACCCTCTTATCATCAAGCTGTATACGATTGGGAGAATTAAGAGCGATTTATTGACAAATGTAACGAATTACAATTCATCTTGTGTCAAAACTTCATTTGATTTCACAGATATTTTCAATCTCTTTCTACTATCTACCGTCTTCCAAGAAAGTCACAGTTAAGAAGAGTCATAATATTCTGAACTATTTGTTCAAGACATCAGAAGAGCAAACAAGAATTGACAGAAATGATAGCAGAGCAGGAACATGTCAATGGCTTATCAACATCATTAAAATTCAAGTACTTTGTCTCTCAAAAATTGGTCTGCTTCAATTTTCAGATGATTTTTAATTTTTTGAAACTCTACATGTAATACACACTACAATATATAATACATTACAATCTTATTGGCTTTTATTTTCTTGATATATTTCTTGATCCCTGGAGTAAAACTGAGGATCAAATGTCCTATGAAATTTGTGGGTGGATGTAAAGCCAACGTAGTACATGTTGGTTGACTATATAATAAATTAAATTATGTATGGATTGCGTAACATATGAAGAGAAATTTCCTGTTGCATGACCCCATATAATTTGAAAGAAGTGTAATAAAGTGTGTAGACACAAGACTATATAATAATTTAAAAGCAAAGTAAAGCAAAAGGATTCCCTCAAAGATTTATTTCTTATCATGTTCACTTTCAAGCTGAGAGGAGCAAATATAACTAATTTATTGCTACTTACTTGCTTGAGTTATAGAGCCAAAGCAAAAGAGTCAGTCAGTACATCAAACATTAAACATCATCGTCGTTTGATAAAAGTTATTTGCTTTGGAATCTCTTTTGTGGCACAGATACAAACTCAAACTTAACGAAATGTGAGTAAAGTAAAGCATTAAGAGAGAGAGAATCCTAATTCTGAATGCACAAAGACTTCTTAAGATTGCGGAAGATGGATGGTTGAACTTGGATCCCTTTTAGTCCTTCATCCTTCTTCTAATCAAACTCAAACATCGTCATCGTCACATCTCCTCACATACCAACCAAAGCAAAGAACACCACCTAACTTGACATGACGATGAGATTCGAGGATATGTGAAATTCATAGCACGAAGAATCTCTTATTTGGTCACAGAAACTAGATGATTTTCAAGAATATTTTAAATGCAAAGGAAACGAGAAAATAAATTGTGGACTTTGAAGTGCATTAGATAATACTATGTAAATGAAAATCCTTTATGCATTGTAATCTCAAATGTAATTTCTTGTAACGCGTGTGGGGTCCAAATGATTTCTATAATAGTAATGCTTTTCTTTATACTACAATAATACATTTGCACTAATTTTGAAATGGATCGTAATTTTCTAAAGTCATTTCAATTGAATTTATATATCATCCATTTTTTACATTCAAGATTTACACATAGTACACACAGTTAAATTGCAATAGTAGTACTTTTCCCAATTTCTGATTTCAGATAAAGTTAAAATGAAATTGAGTTTCGTACACTTTAGTTAAGGACTGAAGGATTTGATTCTGGTGGAATTGTCATTTCCTACAATGCTGGCAACTTTATAATATACTTTAGTCATCCCAAATCTCAAATGTTCCGTTCTTCTTCTTCTGTGCTCGTTGTGAATAGTGAATAGACATAATAGAAAGTACGATTTGGTTCAATTGAAGGTAGAATGCTGAAACTGCATGGCATCACATCACGTAATTGAAAGTTTGGTTATATTTACTTTGTTGATTTGGATGGGAAGCAAATCGATTTCTCGGTCCTTCACACTAAAGCACACAAACCGAAATGAAACGAAACCCTCTTTTCGAATTGCTGCTGTGTCAAAACGCCTCGATTCAACACACGTATTCCCTTTCATGCAATATTATTACGCTTTTTAATTCCTGTTTTGTTCATAGAATTTAGTTTGATAAAATTATTATATAATAATCCCTTGGCTAATGATTGAAAACATGGGTTTACAGATTAGTGTAGGGTTTATATTCATGTAATTTGCAATGATAAAAGTTTAAAGCAAGATTTTATCATTAATTTTGTCTATAAGTCATCTCCCTATACTTTACCTTGGACCTAAGGATTTTAATCTTGCATTTCATTTAAGATTTTGTTTTGCGAGGTGAAAGTAAAAAGTTTTCCTCTCTATTCTTTTCTCGTAATAATTGACAAAGTTTAAAAAGACTCGTTCATTGATCATTGATTTCTATAGAAGAAGAAGAAGAGAGAAAAACACGTCGACGTGGATATAGCGTTGAGATTGACGATGATAAGTTTTCTTCTTCTTTATAGATAGAGGGGGAAGTTTGGACGAGTGGTAAATGGTCGGAAGTGAGATAATGGATGGGGGAAGGAGTTAGAGTTTCTATATCATTATCGAACGTCTGGGTTGAAAGTTTCATCCTTCCAAAGACCACGAGGGGAAGGAACAAGTCAACTTGAGTTTCTCGATAGGCTCCTCTTTGAGAAGGCAGGAGGAGCTGATTCTGACGCTGTATGGGCGTCTGCTCTCTAAAAAGATCCCCAACAACGCTTCTATCTCTTTGAAAATGCTGATGTTAGCTAAAACCTTACTGTTTTAACATTGAGAACGATTGACGCGGATGTTGCGTTTCTTTATGCTATCCACTGCAATGTTCTCTCTGGAAGTCTATTTGATACAGAGCAGCAGAACTTACTATTGAGCTGAGGAATACCCCCAATGGTGGTGTAGTATGTGGTAGAAAGCTTAAGGTAGTAAATATGGGTAGGAGATGTGACCAAATGTTAAATGTCCATAAGTTAGCTATGATTTTATGCCCCAGCTATTACTATTCCTATATATTATTCTATCGCTTTATCATGCTCTGCTTTGCGTCTTCTTCTCTATGATGCTCTATAATAAAGCATTTGAAGCCGGTGTAGTTTAGTAGTATATGGTGATGGCATATTATATGGATTTGGGATGGGATATCGAAGAAAGCATAGCTCTGCTGTAGCCTGATAGGTTCATAGGTTTGGGTTGGACTTGGATTTAAGTTTATTAGGAAGGATGTGTAAGAACTGGATGGGATCCTTACTAGAGTTCAGTTTGCTTTTAATGTTTAGTTAGCTCAAAGCATACAAAGCATACATATGGACTGTGTGTACCAATCCACGTGCACTGTTTGTTTTGACAATTATTCTCTCTCTCCAGAAAAAAGTAGTAGCAAGTGCATTGAGTAACTTGGATTAAACTAATAGTTTATAAACACTAAAAACACAAAAGATTCAGAAACTGTCACCAACAAACAAAAGAGCAGAGAAATACATTGAGAATCTCACAAAATCTGAGACACACATAGACATTGCTCTCATCATCTCATCCACTCAAGTTCTCCACCACCAAAGACACACAGAGAGAAAGAAAGAAAGAGAAAGCAAATCACATAAAGGGACACATTACGATACAAGTTCATCTGCAGAATACACAGCACTAGAGAAAGAGTTTTATTTTACTTCTTGAGTATATATTTATCCTCACACAACTCCAAAACCACTAACACCGATACCTGATGAAATATTACTCCCACCCATGATCAAGAACAGAGAAAGGTTGAATGACAAGAGAATTTTTCAAGTTAACCGATCCAGTTCACTTGTTGCTGATTGAAAAGTAAAACAAGGTCTCACTAATTTATACTTACACCACCATACAACATATATATATTGTGAAAGAAGGAAAGTAAACGAAAATAATTGTGAGCTGGTTGAGTGCGTGTGTACATATTATCTATGTACATAAAACTAGTCCACTACTACAATCTTTATGTAGTACTACAATTCCATACTTGTATCTATTGAAATCGGGTATTTCCCCAAAAACCAGGGATTTTGATAACACATACATACTCCTCCGATTGGACTACCGGTATCTGTGTACTGAACATTATTATTAGCAGTAGGTGATATTACTGTATTAGCTAAAGAAACCAAACGAAAACAAACCACCATCGGGTGAACAAATACTAATACAAATAAACAAACATTAAACATATACTACGAACTAAACTGGCAATTGTGTACACGGAAGGAGTTCCAAGTTCCGTTTTTACCATCATTTCTACAACTAAGTAATATAGCATAGCTCTTCTCTGTGAGAGATCCTCATTCATTTATGTCTTATAGTATTTGGACAAATATCAAATATTGAGACTACTCAATAGATACTGCAAACATAAAAGTGCACCAGTGCAATCCAAAAGTGGGGCTAATTTGTACTCTTATTTGAACTGCAAGCAAATCCATATAGAATAGAAGCAGATTCTCAAACGAAAGTTTTACAAACTCAAATATTTAATATAACTTTGATTCAATCATCGTATACTTTGATAATATTTGTTCGGTTGCATGGTTGTAGTAACCCAGTTAAGTTAAAACCAATGATAATAATCTATACGCGTGCCGTGTGATGAGAATTAAATGCAATTGTTTTGTTTGATTGTGAACTGCATAAAACTCAATTTACAACATATTATACGATGATATGAATTTAATTCCAACAACATTACAAAGTGTTACAAACAAAATCTGTTAAACTGAATGACTTTTTGATAAATCGTTGCATTTTTCTCCATATAAATCTGAAAATATTTACTCAATCTATACCATATACGGGTAATAAATAAGCATATACCTGTGCTGTTGTTGTGAATGAAATCATCCACAAAAAGACAAAATTCATCTTATCAAGTATTTGGCTGGTGCCTATGAGTCCATATTATTCGCAGTATTCATTGATAAATGCGTAATTGCAACTGATAAGCCACAAGTCGGAACCATTTTTCCTTTTTTATTATTATCTCATACAGGATAATAGTGATTATTAAGCAGGCGATAAAATATATTCAAACAACACAACTTTTCCTAAACGAGGGTATAAAACTGCTGAATAAGTGACTACACACATACATAGGATTTGCTGTTATCTTTTTCACTAAAAATCTGCCACATTAACAAAAATAAATGGTTTATCTCATTCCCGTTCCTCACAACAGGACCAAATCACAATAATACAAATGAATGGTTAAACAAATGGACATTTTATATGAGTTTTACTTGATTTCATGAAACTGATCATCATTACTATAGCAGAAGGGCATTCAACTGTTAACAAACCTGCTATACGCATTTAAAACATTTAATTATTACTGGAGACACCACACCAGCAATCATTTCCCGTTCTCATCCCTCTCCGTGGTTATCTGGTAACGTACTTTTTCTCATACCTTATCCGTCTCGACAGCTAATTGGAGCTAATAGTTCAACATAAGTGAATAGACTGTCTACCATTCCTCCACGCCATTCAACCATATTATACATGTCTATGAGAATTTGGCAGTTTAATAGTACTCTATCACCTGCTAATTCCAATCTAATTTGAAAATTAATCAGTCATTTACACCACCATCACAGGGAAACGAAAATAGTTCTCGAATCTGCTGGACATTGACTTGACAGAGTGAATATAATATTACATCCGCGATTTACTCTCTAAAATCACATACAATTTCATAATACCTCTATTCCAAAGCAAACGTTGCTGGGGCTGGAAAGACTCATTTGTCAATACTAAAATATCATCATGTTAACTTATGATTGTAAGTTTGCTCCTGTTATTACCTGAAGTTCAATAACATTTACATAATATTATATCGCTTGGAAAAAAAAACGACAAGCATTGTCCTTTTCGTATGCATAAGTTTGAATGATTGATATTTCAGTTTACACTAGACAAGCGTTTTGAGTTGACTTTGTACTTGCAAAGTAAAGAAGGGTGGTGAAAAAATCATTTCCAGTTTAAGTTTGCATGCAAGTTGAACAAGTACACAGTGAAATTTACTCTGTCATTAAGTATTAAAAAGTGTTCTTTTAATAATACAAATAAATAATAAAAGAGGAAAGAAATCTTCCTCAACTTACGTGACAAGTAAAGAAAATGACTACAAAAACAGTATTGATTAAATACACGGTGCAATAATAAGCGGAGAAAGTAAATAAGAACAAAGTTAAGACATCGTAAAAAGTTAACATAAAAAATTCAAAAAAGTACTTTATTACTATGAGTATGTTATCACAAAAGATGTATCCTTCGGAATGTTCGGGGGCAAATGGTCTTCAAGGGCAAACTACCCCCTCCCCACAACCCTATATGCTAAATGGACCTTATGGAAATGTAAATGGAGGATGTCCTCCATTTGGGTCAACGCCATGCATGTCTCCCTCAATGAATTCATATACAACAATGGGAGGATCACCCTCAGGGGGTCAATACATGGGTCAAGGGGGACCTAATGGAGCAGTTTACAATGGGATGAACTCTGGATCCTGTGACAATCTTAGTATCAACGGAAGTGGTCCCAGTCCTGGAAGAAATTCAGCAAGTTTTCGAGAATCTTCAGTCATTGCCAACGGTGGAAGCAATTCTGCAGCGGCCGCTGCTGCGTCCGTCGCAAGTTTGAAAAGTTATCGACGCAGTTATACTCACGCAAAACCGCCATACTCGTTAGACCCCGATAAATACTTAAATAATTTATAATTATTCATTATTTCTGAGACAAAGTCATATTATTACAACAAAGCACACAAGTCTGTTTAATTTATACAACTTTAAACTTGTTAAAATTGCAGCATTGCTTAAAATTTGACTGTCTCATGATGCATATAAACAGCTTGAGCATTTGGTTAATTGTTTTCTTTATCCCGCAGGTATATTTCTTTGATCACAATGTCAATTCAGGTGAGTACATTTTAATTTTTGATTCGTTTTCACATTCCTTAATTTTTTTCTCCTAATAACATATATAACAATCATCGCAAACAGAAAGTTATATTTTTCTTTTTTTTTAAGATGGCCAACGTTTTAATAATCATGTGATTTGTGCATGTTTAAAGAAAAATCGGTATGAAACCTATATGAACAGGCTAAATCAATCGTTACATGAACTTAATCTGTAAATTTTCGTAAGACATTGATAAAACGAAAGATAAGTTAAACAATGGTTTCATTTTATAGTTCAAGATTTAAAGACACTCATCTTTCACGATAACACTTATTGTAAGTGCGGAAATAGAACTGACGTGTTACTTTTGTAGTAATCCGTTTGGGCAGTCTAAATAACATTAAAAAGGGTTTTTTGTTTTTTAAGAGATAAGAATTCCTCTGAGTCATTCATTTCTATTTTTCCAATGAATTCTGATCTCTTCATTTTAAAATTTAAACCGTAGGTATTTATTTATTCTATTTCTATATTTCTCAAAAAAATTTATTTTCTAATGATAATTTCATTTTTACATAATTTTAAATCCAAATTATTTTATTGTTCTCCATATAAAACATATTAGGTATATATAAAATTATATATTGCTCTAGTTTATTAGGAGTTAAATAGTCATTATATATTGTGAGAGGAAATGAGATTTCTTCTGATAGAAAAGAGTTTCCATCTGAAACTCTTTCACTGAAGTTGTCCCTTCAATCGTTTTACTATTTAATCCTTCATTTGTTCCTCTGTAGCTTTTCAAATACAATCAACAACCAGGAATTCTGCTGGTTGGCAGTTGGCACTTTACTCCACTCACCCTCAAATAAATAAATATAAGTATAGAAAGTAGCAGGAATTGAGAGAAAAGCCCTTTGAATCCTGACATAGGCTAGTGTTTAGTGCGTTCGTCTGAATTTTCGAGTGAATTGTATGAGAGCACAACATACTATAGTAGAATAGGAGTTCAGTCGAGCATAAGGCTAAGCCGTTCTGCAAATAAAATGCAAAACTCTTCCTGCATTCATCACTTCATTCTTCTTCTGGATATTTCTATCTGCTGTGTATAAAACATTTGTCACTCTTATATATAGAGAGAGGGTCTGATATTATGTGTGGTTGTGAGACACAATCTTCATATCAATTGAACAAGTAGTAATATTAGAATATGACAGGAAACACATGATACAAAACAGAAAAAGTTGAGAATGAAAATCAAGCTGAAGATACAATAACTGACTGTAGAAAATATTGTAATTTATTGTAACTAGTGTTTTTCCCCAAAGTTCTATTTGTTAGATAGGTTTATATCATGTCCCGTTGAGAATGTAAAAAATATGTTGTGAAAAGAAATTGCATAAACTTTCTCTCAATCTTAAGTTGGGAGTCTTTGCGTAAATTTCACTTGAGTATTGAGTTGTTCTTTCCATGTCCCAGAAATGTAATCAATTGAATTGATGATACAAAATGAAATACCATAAACTTTCTTTAATAATTTCCTGTGTAGAGTTTAAAAGTTCTATATGAAAATTAGGCAATGTACTATATTATGGTCTTTTCTCGTAGTTCGTGGCCCATACAAATATTTTATTAGTAGTGAGATGATGCAACGTAGTACATGAGAGTTAGGTGGGTAACCATTTGACCCTTTTAATTACTCTGGCAGGGCCAATATATCGCGTGTTTATTAATGTTTGATTTACTGATCAGTTATTCCATGATTTTGTGCTTAATAGATGGGTAAGAATTTGGTGTTAGACAGGTCATTAGTGGTGATGTATTGATTTCTTGTATACTCTTGCAATATTCCCACACTACCTTAGATATATACAGCATTGTTGGGTCTCCTTGCTGAAAAACTCAATAAATATTTTGATGTTCAATAGTAGTCAGCAACCCTATGGAGAGTGGTCAGTATATTTCTGTACTGGATGAACTGTGTTTGCACTTGTAATAAATCGTTTATAATTATTTCATGAATTTCGTGCCAATATGAGTATATCTATAAGCAGGACATGAAGTTCATCAGAGAAACGGAATGAAATGGTTCTATGGTTGTTTTATTAAGCTACATATAGTTCTTAGAAAAATTAACCCAATAAACGTACCCAATCCCAATGTATTTTTGAGTGAAGCAAACAAATAAATGGCTTCTAAATTTTGGATACGACAAAGTGAGAATTAAAAATTAAGAGCGTTTCAGGAACTTTGAAAAAGCGGAATGTAAATAAACACAATTAAATATTGGCTCTTTGTAAATACTCGTTTGTAGAGTACGCTTTCTCCTTTATTATTGTTAAGTTTTGATTCTCAACTTGTGTTTCAAGACTTCTTCTTTTTTTATTACACCTCAAATACCACAATTTTGCAATCAGAGATTTGGCTTTTGCCAAATTTAAAAAAAGTTTTAAAGAAAATACCTTTGACGTTGAAAAATAAACACTCGTGATAAAAGAAAGTTGAAAGAGAAAGCTTTCTCCTGATGTATTTAGGTTAATAAAGAATTTTCTCTTCTTTTCAGAGTTCTACCAGTAAGATGCTCACATTATCAGAAATATACCAATTTATCATGGACCATTTTCCTTTCTATCGTCAAAACCAGCAACGTTGGCAAAATTCTATTCGCCACTCCCTTTCATTTAATGATTGCTTCATAAAAGTACCCCGAACCCCAGACAGACCTGGAAAAGGTTCATTTTGGTCATTGCATCCTGATAGTGGCAACATGTTTGAGAATGGATGCTATCTCAGACGTCAAAAACGATTCAAAGATGATAAGAAGGAAGCAGTACGAGTAGCCCACAGACAGCAAGTAAATGACCAGCAACAGTCAATATCATCAACATCTGGAGGCAGTAACAGTTCCGGAGGGTCAATTTCAACACACCACAACAATAATAACAGCATAGTCTCTAATACCTCTGGAAAGTCTAAACATGGTCCCCATGGGCATGGACTTTCTCATCATCATCAGACTCATGACAGTTCGCCAAATAACCTGACATCCCATCACAGTGACAACGGTGGTTCCCCCACGAGCTATCATCACAGCAGCCATAACCATCATCATAAATTGTCGGATTCTGTGACATCAGGACATCATCAACAGCACTCTAGCCATTTGATGAGCGTGCCCCATCACGGAGGTCATTCTCATCATTTAATGCATAATAATCATGGTAGCAAAGAGCATGGTGGCAGTAGTAATGGAAGTCCACATGACGAAATTGAGAAAATGGGTATGATAGGAAATGGTGGATCTGATTGTACAGGTGGGTTATCTCATCAGCGCTACCCGCTTGGCGATTCAGGGCAGCTGCCCTCAATGCTTCATGGAATGCCAAAGGACCAATCGCTCCTCTATCCTCCTGCTTCTGTAGCATCATCCCTGCCATTCTCCATCAAATCGCTCATTCCACAAGACATTGGTCGAGGGGAATCGAAATATGATCTGATGCAACTGCAATACGGAAGTTACTTTGGTGCTTTGAATCCTGCCGTTCAGGAACCCTTCTACAACTCTGCTATCTACCATCATCATCTTCCTGCGGGGAATGCTTCTTGAAATTGGGGCTATCGATAGCCGAAAACAAACTAAAAAACAACAACTGAACTACCAGGGTTTTGTACTTTTAAACTTGTTCCTAATATTTGTCTTTGTGAGCTCCCATGTATTTAGATCTTTATTGCAATCATGATACAAACAAACAACAAACCACATTCATTTTTTTACATTCTACTTTACAATTATTAGTTAAAGACGTATTTATAGTCATCAAGACAGTAAAATCAACTAATATAAGATGTTATTTTAAACAATAGTCAGTGCATGAATTTTAAGAAAAGTAGACTCTATGAAAAACTAATTTAGCAGATATATAGTATAGGGATTTTAACATCAACAAATTATAATAACTCTCCCCTTTTCAACTTCATATTAAACGTAATTGCCTGTATACTTAGAATTTAAATAAGATGACCCACATTTTAACTCGCTAATTAGTAATTAGCTTCCTTTGCAAACACCAACTCTTCTGTTGCAATGCAAGTTGAAATATAGAAATTCCATACAACACAAGAGCACTTATTATTAGCAGATGTTGTTGCAGTGAAACGATTTTAATTGTGTCCATTCACAGCAACTGTTATTTCTCCCTCATCTATCTTTGTACGGACATCTTGTTCGATGAATGTATTCTTGTACGCTTTATTGTGACAATGCCCATTCATAATTCATTCTAATTTAACGTACCACTAATAAAATAGCAGTACTCTCTATGAGAAACTAAATTATACACATTATATCTTCTAAATGTACATTAGAAATGCTAAACATTTGAGTTGGTGGATTGCAAGAGGGGATTAAGGTGTAGTTTAAAAGCTATTCTTATTAGAGACTTTTTAAAGGGAAAATTAATAGTTGACTGTTAAAAGTAGAGAATAGAATGTTGAATAATTTGATCCCATATATCTAATAAACTTATACTATACCATATATATATATCCCCCAGTGCAAAGAAACAAAGATGCTGTCAAGTAACAATACATAAAAATCTAGTTAGTAGAATAATAATACAAGAGAATATAATATTGTGCTAGTTATTTCATGTCATATATTTGAATTAAACTCTAAATGTAAATAATCGAATCGTAAAGTAGTTTCAATTCAAGTCTCTACTCGGTCAGTCTTATTAGCAATGATGACGAATAGAAGTGTAATTCGAACGCACGTGAAATCACACTTCATAATTTGATTAAGTAAACACTTCTTTACAGCAGCAGACTATAAATACGCATACTTCTGTTATTTTCATTGTAGCAATGATTGAATTTAAAGGAAAGCCATCCAATTATAGTTGGCCTTGTCATCATTATATCGAGAAATTCTTGTCATTTACATTTCCCATTGCATTATTTCATTTTAGTCATTTTCATTTGATACAATTTTATAAAAAGTTGCATGGTTGTAATGGTGAAAGGATTCTTCAAACCGTAGAATTTAATCATTGTACGTTGTTCTCGTGGTAAATATATATGATTTGATTTGAAAGTGGAATAATAATTTGGCACTTTTGGTGTCAAATTGAAACCCCATCGACTATTTATATCTATACACTTTATGTATGAAAAGGCTCATAGTCTGAGAGCTTTCAGTTGCAGAAAAACAAGATTCATTTCCAGATACCCTTCGCCTCTGTCTGACATTGTATTGCTGACAAATTCACAAAATAATATGAAACCCGATCTGACACTTTATTGAAATCCCCCTTCATCGTCAGTCAGTGCTTCTTTTTTGATGATGATAGAATTATGTAATGGGTAGTAAAAGTGTAATATAAATGAATGATATAGGGGACAAAGGAAAACACCAACCCCCGTGGTTAGTGATACTGATATCGATAACCTAGCTTAACTATCCGTAACAAATCGGTTGTTGAGTGGTTTGCCCAGCCCAAGTTTAAATAGGAAAAGTTGCTAGTATTAAGTAGATGGTAAAAGGTGGGAAGGAGCACTGCTATTATAATAAAGGCCCTAATGTCCCACCATTGTACAATTTATTCATGCCCAATTTATAACAAATAACACACCTTAGTGTGGAGGCATTATGAAACAATATTGTAGGGAAAAGATCAACTCGGCAGGATATCTCTATTGTTCCTTTATTCAGAAGACAGTTTGCCGTTTGAACTTGAAAAAGGTTCACAATTTTCAAACCATGATATCAATAAACTGGCATTGTGCTCATCATTGTATAATACCATACAAATCTAACACATTATTCAAGCAAAACTACTAAAAGCAAATCAAATGGCTACGAGAACAACAAAAACTATATGACAAATAAGACTCTTCCGTCCTCCTGCATTATGAAAATTCTGATACTTGACAAATGAGCCACAAGAAAACCAATAGAGGCTAAAAGAAAATTTTTTCACCATTACATCAATGCAAATGTCAGCTCTCTTCCTTCATATAAATAATGCAAACGTATAAAAAGCATTTTGTTATATTTGGGACTTTTTTCTATATATTATTATTTATACGTAATTCAAATGTGACAGGTGATTAAAACCAAGGATTGCTTTGTAACTTTAATTTAGAACTAGGTACCTTTCTTCAGAGGTTTCCTTTGCCTAGTGTTATTTAGTTTTTATTGAATCTTGTACAATCATTAGTTTTTAATATTTACTTAAGATATTTTAAGGTTTTTTTTATTAATGACAATTTTTCATTTTTCTGTAAAAACGGTTTTTTTAACTTTTAGTAACTTTTTATACGCTTTATAGTTTTTGTTGTATAATAAATTAATCTTGATTTCTAAAACAATTTTTTACCTAAAGCAATCGTAAATTTTAATATTATTACTGTGCTGTTGAGAAGAAAAGCGAAAATTGAACGAAATATGACATAAATTAAATTAATAATGTATTATAGTGTAAATATTTTTTGGCATGTGTGCAATGACGAAGGTTGTAGATTTATTATAATTATAGATGGATAAAACAACCAATGATTAAAGAACTAGACTGTATCTTATTATTGTAAATAATTACAGAGAAGAAGTTTTAATAAATTGTCCGATTATTGTTTTGATTGCTAGTTGAAAGAAAACAAAGCTATTCAATCAAGGATTAAAGGAACTATGCTCTATTGTATAAACCTTTAATGATATATTTGCCAAGTTTAGTTTACATTAGACGAGTTAAGTAAATATAATAGAGATATACTATTACTACGTTGTAATTAAATCACACTAAAATAAATAAATTTAAGTTTAAATAAGTTATATTATTGACTACTCCATTATTTCTTATGCGTACATAATACAGAATGAATTCATGTGTGTATAAGTAGGTCTTACACTGAAATCCAAGGATAATAAAATAATTGATTGTTTATGTCGTGTATTTAAGCCAAATAAAGGAATACATATAGTTATTATAATGATGGATAAATTATTATTATTAAAATATGAATTACATATATAGCAAATCTGCATAATATAATTAATATACTTATTATTACGATAGTCTTTAGTTAATCGTAATTCCATTCAAAATGATTGAATAAAGCGGTTGGAATATTTGTGAAATTATTGCTTTTTTTATTAAAACAAAATAATCCACTTTGTCACAGGTCACATATATACTGCATTAAATAAAATGTCTACAGTCTGCATAGAGTAACACGAAATATTGTAATTCACTTCTACTAATTCTAATAGTAAAAACATCAAAATAATAGTATTGCCAAAGTAAATGAATTGAGATGAAAATAAAATAATGAAAAACACCAGGCCTGTGAAAGAAAGGTATGGTGGTGGTCATTGTATATATTCAGTCAAAGTTGGGAATAAATCCATAAAAATTATCATAATTGTTATTTGCCTTGCCCTCCCTCTCATCAGATACAGATCTAATTTCCACTAATTCTAAACACACAAAGGTAAACTTGTACTATTTTTGGTATTCCTCGACTTGACTACTGCCCTGTCATGACTTGGTAGAAATTGACTTGAAATTCTAGCTTCACTTTTACTTACGATGGTTTTCATACAAATGTCGATAACCATAACATACTTGTCGGCATTGATAGTTTTTATTTCTATTTCATTTGACACAAAAATGATGGCTTCGACTGTTTGATTGGATCCACACGGTTCATTATTTGTACCATACTCATATTCATATGTGACTTAATTATGCATAACGTGTATAACTTGAGTTGCCTCATTACATTTAATTCGGTACTAAGAAAAACTATTGAATCTCATAGTGCATGAATTTTCCCCCATCATTATAGATCATTCCAAGATATTCCATTCGGATTATTAAAACAAAAGAATATATTTTAAGTTGTATGCGAATGAAATCGATAATTTTGGTGGTCTGAAAAATATTGGAGGTTTGGATTTTTGCAGCACGTAAAAACATAGCTAATTACGGATTTAACCAATAGAACCGACCCTCATCAAATTTTCGTCATAAAGCAACGCCACCACACAAGACCACTTCATCCCCATTACTATATTTGAATACGAGATTCATTTCGTTTATTATTAGAAATTGAATTGAAGTGTGCGTTCTTATTGCGTATAGATAGATGTTGAGTTTTGTGCTATAGATTTGGATGGAATATTATGGAAAGTAGTGATGTTGGCTATAAATAGGAGTAAGAAGAGGTGGACAACAGAGCACTTACAACACCTGCATTAACTCCAAAAACTTAGAACATCACAATTGATAAACAGGGTTGAAGTGGAACACTTTTGATCCATATGGACATTATGGGCTCATTGTGAATTGAAATTACCTATTCATCAGCACGAGGACAAAGTATTTCACACACAGAAGAGATGACAAAGCCAGCAAAACCATCAACAACCCAAGCCATAAGGATAATTGCTCTCTTTTTCATCCAATCCATCCTCGATTGACAAACTAACAATAAGCTAAAGGGCTATCTTAATGACGAGAGGAGAGTTGCTGGCACTTTCAAGTTTACAACAGTTTGTCAACTGTTTGTCTATACAATGATTATGTTTGTTTGTTTTGTCTTCTGTAGTGCATCATTTCAATGCATTTCATTATCAATGAAAACTACAGACTTTCACCATTTCCCTTATTCATTAATATTAATATCTATTTCTCCAGCAAATATTATTATTCAGATACTTTCCAAAGGTTTATGTCAGTTTTTAAAAGCAATACCTTAATATACCAGTTATTAGTAATTGTTTCAACGAATGAGCAGAAAATTGTAGTTTGAACAATGCCAATAATATGCAGATAAAAAACATACCATAAATATACTAATGGAATGCGATGGAATTAATTAATTTTATAATAAATAGCAAAAAAAATATCTTGACGTTAAGACTCATCAAAAAGATTTGACTTTCGAGATTCTACATTGCATGATTTCGAGTGAGTGACGAAATTGAAGTGGACAAGATGATAAGTTGAAATAAGTTTTCTACCGTATCCGATCTCATGAATTGAATTTCGAGTTAAGTAAGGTAAGAAACGCCAGAGAGGAAGAACGAAGAAGAAGACAGGAAAATCTTTGAGATTCATTGTTGCAGAGAGAAGGTAGAAGAGAGGCAGTGGTGGTAGTAGTATTACTAAGGGGTAGAAAGAATCATAATAACATTCGAGATTAAGATGGTCTGGTCTAGCTCTCATGAAGATGACGAGTTTTACTGTTCAAACTGGACAATGGACCCTAGAGCTTCTACCACGTAATCCTGAAAGGTCTGCCAGGGGCACGAACTCTCATCTATCCATTTCAGAATTTAGCCCAGAATTAGAAGAGTGACGGCCTTTGCTTTCGATAGTAAGCCTTCGTGTCTCCACTGATGATGATTTTCGAAAATACTCTTCGTCCACTGTGGACACACACTTATAATCATCAACATCGCCATCATCATCACTACTACTACTGTGCTTCATTTCGATTACCTTTATACGTCAAGTCAACGGGAAGCATTAAGAGTAATGGAATGACAACGCTTGTTCGTTGGAGGTAGTTCCGTCTGTGTGATGATGATAATATATTTTCTTTTTCATAGCAAAGGCATGTATAATGCCACGATCAGAGTTATATGAAAATTTGAGAAAAGCTCTTTAGTTGCATATCTCACTATCACTACTGACTTTCAGAGGAGGTTTGTCAAAATCATAAGCATCAACATTTCATCTCGAGAATCGGAATTAGAATCAGCAAATTAGAATCACAAAACTCATAATACTAGCATTGTAGCCGTGGGACTCTTCAAATTTCTTCTCACCAAGTCAAAATAAATCCAACACTTTTCATTTATGGCCACGAAGCTATTTTTAATCATTATCATTCATATAACACATTTAGAATTCTAGAATTTAACGGACATACGAAGAAAAATATGTTTGCAAATTGCACGATTTGCAAATTATAGTAATCCCCTTTACGGTGGTGGTAGATAAATGCCAATATCAATTTTATGGGGAACGTGTTTTATTCCCACTCTTAATGATTGTCCAGATAAAATTTAGTCACAAATAAGGGGCTAAAATTGTTTTATGGTTATCAAAACTGGATACCATACGACATGACCTTGGTCCTTAGAACGCATCCATATAATCTAAATGACTCATCAGGAAACAGGAGCCCCCATATCACATATTCCTTGACCTCTTCCATTATCTTGATATTTAGATCATAAATCTTCTTATAGTTTTACAATTAAATTGCCCTCTAATCGTAATCCTTTTCTTGGTTTTTATACCAACAAACAAGTCAACCACCATATCATTATATTTCAACCACAATAATTCATGAATGAAGCACATCTACGACAATGAATTCCTTGACTTGACCCTTACCTAATATATTTGGAGCAAAGATAACTTTTACAACTAGAACTAGAAAAGACAACTGATTTTTAGCAATTGAGATATACATACTGTATAGTGCAGTAAAAGGAAAGGGTATATAATAATGGCCTACCCACACAGCATGGGTCTTGTTTAAAGTACTAAATACTTGTTATTACACCATGGCTCTGACATCCTTCACCATTTACAACCATTTACACGTTGTATGACACTTTAGAAACTGCTGGTATGGTGGCCTCGGGACGGGTGGTAAACTATCTGTAAGTGATCTATGGTTCTCTGTATTTATCAACACGCCTTGACACTATCACCACTACTTCTATCATTTCATTTGGACTGTAAAATTACAAGGATTCAAGGATTTTCAACATAAAGCTATCATAAATGTGAAAAGTCAAATCTACAATAATTGGACCTTTTACTACTATATTATGTCCAATTTCAAATATATCTGATGCACGCACAATGATAGGCCAACATGCAACTATACTGGACTTATCGAATATGTGACTCATCACCTTGTTAAAATCCTAATCCTTATCATAAAAACAAATAATGGAATGACCCAAGTCAGTTGTTCTCATATATAGATGCCTATATAGAAAGATATATATCAGTATAACTGCAGATGTAGATTTATCACAAAATGAACAGCAGATTCAATGTAATTTATCCTGTTTATGATTTCTTCCGGATGTTACATTTTAATGAAATGTTTTTCATGGCAAAACCAATGGGGATATAGAATTAAGTGAGTACATGAGTAGTATTATTATATCAAATCTAGTAGTAAACTGTGATGACAGATTGGATTCGAGTATTATTAGAAGTGTAAAGAATAAATTGTGATTGGGATTGGTGGTTTTTATTATTATGCTCAATCTATTAATAGCGATTAGAGGAGAATATAATTGAATTAATAATAGCATTGAATATTTTTTAAGTTGAGAAGAGAGAAGGAGCAAGCATTTATAAGTGAAGATGCATCCAAAGCCACACACTTCTGCTCTTGTAAATGTCCATTTTAGGAGGCAAGGCAGCTACTTGATAGTTTTTTACAGCAGACACAGGGCTCAACACATAATGTACAATGATGTAAAAGTGGAGTAGATATTAAGTAGTAACCTCTTATAATTCATCATGACACAATGGAATATCAATCGAGTGTTCACTCAGCTATGACCAAAACCTGGCCCATTTGTGGCTTTTTCTTATTACAAAGTGGAGATTTCTCATCAGCTCTTTCCTCTATAAAATAAATACAATACTTCTATCCCTATATCATATCACTATGCTAGGAACATTCCAAGTACAGTAAATTTTACAATTTCCTTGAAATTCTAACTGTAACAAAAGTTAGGTAAATAAGCAGTTTTTTATAAAGTTTTTAAAGAATTTCAAAATGTGTATCGCTTTCATTATATTCTTAGATTTCTTTTCACATTTATTACTGATGCATGATATTTGAGTAATGACATTCGAAATATCAACGGAATTTCATGTTGACAATAAAAATGACAAGTCTTTTAAACAGTTTCCATCAAGAACGATTTGAAACGGTCGACAAAAATACTTGAAAACTTTTTTTTTCCTTTTCTTGATGTTTTAGAAAAATCCCCATATGAGCAAATACTTGGGTTCACAAAAGATTGTGAAAGAACTGAATTGGATTAAAATCCTGAGTCTTCTTGTTCGGAAAAGACAGCTTCATTTTTCTATGCATTGCTATATTGCTTATACTGCTGTTATCGAATCGTGGACTGTCAATTTGCTCAATTGGATTTGGATTTACTAAACTATAGAGAATGAGTGGATTCTGGATTCTCAGTACTATGTTGTAATGTAATGCTTTCTCTTTCCCTAAATCGCCGTGAGTCCTGATCCCATTTAACCTGCTTATCCTATTCAACCTCTTGAGATGAACAAAGCTACATAGAAAATTGTAATCCAATTAGAATATTACTCAACTTGAGAAATAAAACCTGAGGCATCTTTTTGCTCCGAATTTCCTGAGAAAGAAAAATAATTATTCCGTTATTCTACATTTGTGGCAAATACTTTCAGAATTTATTGAAAAAATAACTGATTTCCCAAATTAAAAAAATATTGAATTTAATTTGTCATCATTTAACTTTTCAGCAGGAAGTGATTAAGTAAAACTTATATTATAAAGCAAAGCAGGGGTATTGCATGTGTAATATGAATGTTCGAACAAGGGATTTAAAATTTATCAATAAGATTCAGCTGTCTTGATTCTTTTGAAGAAGGCATCCAAGGAGAGTAACAATTGACAATTGTTGGACATTACGCAATCCAATTCACTAGCAGACTGTTGTTAGTTTCATGTTGGATCAACTCTGAAAAGTTTTTAAACTCATCTCAAAGAATCAAAAGTTCCTTACAGTTTCCTAACCGTTCCTTATTGAATTGAGAATCATTCTACTGTTATGTCTACACAGTATAACTACATAATAGTCTACATTACAAAGCCATTATCCTTTGAATTACCAATGAAATTGATCTGCTTTTTCCTTCCGTTCAAAATTTTATCCCTATTTTCTCAAAATGAGAATTACAACCTTATATTTTACAGATATACTATTCTTAATCTGCACTGCAGAGCTCGTGAAGATTAAAAACAAGTTCTTAAAAAAATATTAAAATTGTTCGGATTATTATTTAAAAAGCATCTGGCTGAATTAATCGAATTTCGTGAATTTTTATTTACAAATCTGAATAATTCTCATTATGTGATGAATATTACAGCAAAGTAAAAATTAATTCTTGGCAGGATTCATTCATATTTTTCATTATTGTTCTCAAACTTGTACTGTTCTTTAGAAGAAGAAATTTTCTCACAGATGAGAAACGGAGCTGAAAGAGTAAATCAATGTTTGAAAGACTGACTGAGAGAGAAGAGATCTCATGCAGGGCTCTTTAACATGAAGAAGAAGTCAAAGAATGACTGAACGTTTAATTCTTTCTCTTAGTTGTAAAAAGAGTGAATCACATTCCTTCTCTTTCTTATATTCAATATTCACAAGCAGAATTTCATTATGACCGTAAATTTATGACTATTCAGAAAGTCAATGGCCAGAAGCAATCTGAATGAAACCTCACAACAATATACCCATATAATGGTCACACAGAGGTTTAAATGGAACAACCACGAAGAAAAATCATTCTTATTTTCCCATGCAACAATAATATTATGTAAACAGACTACGCGTGCGTTTAATGTTCTCAAAGAAGCACTACTGTTGCTAAAAAGGTGTAGAAAGCAAATTTACACTATTTCATAATATTCAAAATGATTGCAAAGAAAGAAGAAGTAGAATGACAATAACTCTTAAATTAGGAAATAACAAATTTTAACAATTATTTCAATCAATCAACTCAATGCATAAAGGTTTACAAACTAAACTAAACAAACAAATTTTTTGATTCCATTTGCAAAATAATGAATAATTTTATTCGTTTGAGTCTTTTTAATTAAAGTTTACCAAATGTTAAAATTAAATTAACAGTTAGGGCTCAGACAATTTTTAACGTCGGGTCTAATTATATGGAACAAAAATTAGATTTGTTTACATAGATCTTTAAATGAATTGCAGTACACACCCCTTATTTCTACGAGCCCATTTAATTATCATTAAAATAAAAATGAAATAATGGAAAAGAGGTTCAATCTCGTTTTTATTCTTTCGTGAACGTAAAAAATTAATATTTTTCCGTTTGACAAAGTTCAATTTGATTGCCATAATTTTTTAGAATGTTTTTTCAGAATTGAATTTCTGTTCAATAAAGTCGTGTGCAATAGTATTACATAACACAGGGACTTGGAAGAGAGAATGTATTTTCCATACAACTAAAATTTTCCAACCATGATATAAGAATAAGTAGTTGATAGATTTTATTTCCACATGAAAGTTCTTCTTTAGCTACTATTTTCAATTTCGATTTCCTCTTTCATCTTCTTTTTAGACGCAAACTATCATCGTTCAACTTTCAAGAACTGTTTGTAGTTGTAGTATGATATTCGTTGTCAAACGATAGAAAGTAAATCAGGGTATCGAATGAGAATGGCAACCTCCTGCCATTGCTTTTGCCTTGCTTTTGCCAGACATCAATTGATGTTTGATGTTCCCATCCCAATAAAATGAAAACCAACCCAATCCAGCAGAAACCAATTCGTCTTTCTATCAATTTGGAGAGGATTGGATTCCTCAGGGAATATATATAGAGGTAATAAAATGGTGGTTGGTTGGATAGAGTTATCAGCTTCTCTCATAAACTTTTAGACAAGATCCAATCCAGTTCAGGGAGATGCTATCAAACGTTGGATAATACGGAGAAGAATGAGATATCGGTTGACTGATCAAAATCCAAAGACAATCTAAGCACAGCTTTCTCCAAACTTCCAATGACAAGATCTTACAATTGAAATGAAGATTCGAAGTATAGGAATATTACGTTGAATCAAACCGACTTGTTTTCTACAGACAAATATAATACAGTCTCCATATTATATAATTAAGATTGTTTTGTATACGATTTTTCGAAAGCATAACGATCAATAACATATTTATACTAGAGGAACATTATAAATAATACAATATTATAAAACTACATTTATTATAAAAATAGAATTTCAGATTGGTTTTCAGGGTTTATAAAATGATAGATATGGTAATTTAAGATTTAAAGAAAATACAATAAGTTTAGAATGTTGGCTTTCAATTATTTTTATACTACTCGTATAGTATGTATAATATTATCACATAATTTTCACATGTTGAAAGTGTTTGTTTTGTGGTGGTTCCCAATTTTTAAACTGAGATTTTTATCCTCGTTTGTAAAATTAGTATTATATTATGATAGGCTTTTGGTACGTTATTTGCACAGATGAATGTTTAAAATAACTAGATGAATTCATTACTCCAATTTATGTATGAATGATGAATTTTATATGAAAGAAAAATTAATGGATATTATACATTATATAACAAGCATACGATTATTTATAATTAACCAGATTAATCTCATAATCAGCATGAGCAAAGAATTTCAAAGCTGTATGATTGAAGCGATTGAATAATTTAAATTCAAATATTTCAGAAAATTAGTCTGGATTTGTTTTAATGGATAATCCACGGGAGGATTTATACAGACATGGAATTAATTGCAGACAATTGCTTCATTGTGTTGCTCAAACTCATAACACCGGTTCCCTTGATGAATGGTTCATCCCTCGTAATAAGACATAAGCTTTTTAGTATAAGCAAAAGCTCCCTTCGCCGTTTGTTAGTGTTACAGATAGTATATAACGTATATATAGTATTTGAGTTTTTTAGTTTCTCTATTGAATAGCAGGCTGATAAATTTACAGCGACAGTTTAAGTATTAGCATTCAAGAGAGATTTCTCCCCCCTTTCAATTATGTATGGTTCCTTTAGCTCAACTCGTAGAAGGTTTGATCCTTATTGAATAACATTTGGACAAAAAATCTTATACTTTACAAATATATATTAATTTGTAAATAAAAATATACTAATAAGACAGGAGAAAGTTGATATTTTTGGAAACACTAACGAATGTTGAGAATTTTATATTTTAGGGTATTTTGAAACCCCCAACAGACAAACTTTCTACGCTGATATGTCATCAGAAAGATTGAAACTAAAATCATAAATAGACAAAATTCTTAAGCAGATAGCGTTAACGATAGAAAAAAGTCGTGTTAATTTATTATAATAAATTAACACGACTTTTTTTATCGCAAGGGATGGAAATTAGTATTGATGCTAATTAAAACATTTTTCTAATACTCAAAAGATCAGAAGGCAGGTCCTTTTAGCTCTTTTCACTTTCTGAGCAGCGATGCATGAATTCATTGAACAAATTCATCAGCATTATATCGTAGTGGAGTTGGCCGGATATTAGTTTTTTATACGACGTCGGTTTTATTATCAAATGCCAGGAGCAAAGCAGTAAAAATATAATAGGAAATCAGTAAGTGTGTGCATGTCTATGAGATGACCCCCTTTCTCTTTTCCAGGTTTTAACGGTGTAACACACAGTTTGACGTGTGTGCTTTATTATTTTGCTGCTAATCGAGGATCTAGCTGTTATTGCTATTTCATTTTAAAATTCACTGGAACACAGTATGCTGCACTTATGTATAATACCTTCATGAAAAAGACATGCACATTCATCTAATTTTCTCCTTTATGAATGGATGGAAATGGACAGGACACGTGTCAAGGGTGAATCCGATAGTTATTACGCTATGCCTTTGTTTTCTTATCATTGCGGTTTGCTCAGCCAGGTTGATTGTCAATGTTTTGTTTTGTATTTTGTCATTTTTACTATTTTACTACACAGTCATCATTACAATTACGAAGCAGTTTAAGAAGTGTGCTCACTATACAATTTAATTCATCAACCGTGGCTGCCAGTTATTTTTGGACTCTAGAAACCTTGTTTCACTTTAATCATAACAATTCAATGGGATTCTTCATCGACGCTCCACAATCAAAACAAAACAAAGAGCATAGAGCATCTGCTTTTCTTGATCAAATTTTTGTAATCAATAAAATAAAAATATTGTATGTTACCCATTCTCAAGCAATAAAGAATATTATGTGGAAAACTATATGAAACATTCAATACTTCATCATCTTCTGTACCTCATATGTCGATTTTCATATTTTTATAGTTTTGCATGAAATATTCCAAGTATTATACATGACATTCTTTATAGGGTGCAGGGATGTTCGTGTTATCATATTGAGGGTATTCACGATCGCGTAGTAACCGTCGTAAACGTAGCTTCGTAAACTCATTTTACTACGTTTACGAAA